>NW_026470058.1:0-30876 GCF_026875155.1 Cherax quadricarinatus | reverse complement strand
ATAATTTTATCGGTGAATTTATTCTCTTGTCATTCTCACTCATGAATTTTTGGGAGCTTTATTTATTTATTAACCTTATTGGCATGTTGTCATGTGTCACGTGTTGTCACGTGTCATGTGTTGACATGCTTCACTTGATGGTTCATGGGAACTAAATATGGCGCTGATATCTCCACTTTTCTTTACAGTATTTTCTTTCAGAGGTTGTTGGGGGAAGGGATGCCCTGAGTGGAGGTGGTCTTTTTTTAGTGGCGAGGTGTTGGAGGTAAGAGTGGAGGTGTGTTGGGGGTTGTTATAGATTTTCATTGTTGGTTAATACAATTATTCTAACGCATCTCCCTCAATACCCAGGGTAGTATGTAGTCAGGTCCCACAGCACTTCCAAACTCGAGTGTTATCAAGCTTTAATTAGTCCGTCCATCCTTCTCTTGCTTCCTGACACCCGCATTCTCCAATGAAGGTTTCCTGGAGTCATCTAATTAGTTCCTTGAATACCTCTCGCTCTTGCCATTTGCTGCGACTGATCTTCCCTTTCTTACTTACCTAATTACCTTGTCCCTCATACACATCTTCATGGTATTACAGGTACAAATAGGTTCCCCAGGACGGGTCATGGTCCAGGTCTTCTCCATGTAGTGACCCGGCAAATTCCTGGTACTGTGGCTGCTGGGAACCGTCGGCTCTTATTGCCAAGGTAAACATCTCCAAAAAGTTGATGGATAGACACATATGGTACACTTGGGTAGCTTTATTGACCAAACTTCTCGCCTCCTCCTCAGAGGGCTTTGTCAGTCGAATACGGCAACTATAACATCCCAAATGATAGAAGAATGAATTTTGTGGTCATGAGTCCCTCGGCCAAGTGTTGACCAAGTTTTGCACAAGTGTTGCACAAGTGTTGCACGAGTGTTGCACAAGTATTGCACATTCATCAACACTGCATCTGTAATGGTTTTTCGTTGATGTCATTCTTCAATCACATCTTTCTCTTTACCTCCCTGCATAATTTCATATCTAATTGTTCTGCTTATTTGTCTTCCCAGCGGTCCTCTTTATTCTGTAGTTTCTTCATTATCTTTTCTTTGTCTTCCATTCAGCTCTTGTCACACAGTTCTCTACGTATCACGAACTTCGTGTCTCCAGGTCATCCTTACTGTCTGTCTGACCATCACTCGCAACACCTTGATAGAACACGATAGTTCCTAACCTAGATAGAATAGACAGACCTCAAGTCTTATGCACTCACCATGTATCTCTGTTTCTCTGTCTCTCTCTGCTCTCTCTCTCTCTCTCTCTCTCTCTCTCTCTCTCTCTCTCTCTCTCTCTCCTCTCTCCTCTCTCTCTCTCTCTCTCTCTCTCTCTCTCTCTCTCTCTCTCTCCTAATAACGATCATGTTGGGATAATCGCCGTTAAATTGCCAATCAAGAAAAAAGGAAAGACAAAACGACGAGCGGAAAGAAAAATTAAGCGAGGGTGAGGGACGCTTAATTAGGGGAAAATGAAGAGACTTTAATGATCATGATAAGTGAAAATGAGAGAAAGAGAGAGAGTGAGACAGTAAGAGAGAATGATATGAGCACAAGAAGGGCAGATCGTGAAAAAAAAATGTGTACGTACTAAATGCAGAACATGTTGTCCGACGTTGTTTCACATCTCCGTCAACGTGGCTTCCTCGCCTTGCAGAAATAAAGTTATTTGTTTGGCGATTAGCTGAGTGCAGTACCGATGAAAAATATCCAATCAGTGTCAAAACGCTTCCATTACAACTAAGAGAACCCAGGAACCATGTAAAATACGTTCTCCCAAACACAAACCCACTCACACAAAAAATCATTCATGTTGTCTTGATGTCTCAGGTTCTTGTCTGGTGACGAGAACCTGAGACAGCCGGCAACCCACCTGCTAGCCAACGCCACCAAGCAGTAAATACACCAATAACCCGCACATAGGGAGAAGAGATGGATTGTAAAGGAGACCTGCTAGTATGGGCCAACAGGCCCAGCTGCAGTGATCCTCCTCTGTTTCTCTTATGTTCTTATGTTCTTTATGACGACGTTTTTTCGGTCCGACTTAGGACAGTAACAATTCCACTACTAATCATGAAAGTGAGGGAGCCTACGCTCACCCACTCTTCTGTCAGTATTATCTTATAAAAGGTACCAAAGTCGGACCGAAACATCGTCATAAGCCTTCTATCTCTCCTATGGTGCGAGTTACCTTGGGTACTGTATCCCAAACAGTTGTCAACTAGTAAAAGTGTATCTCATGACTTGGTGAAAAAAGAAACAAGCGGTTAAACCCGACTAAGAGCATCGAGCCCTGATAAACATCACCGTCTAAGCTACAAAAAGATGGTGCCTCTATAACTGGCAGACCCCCAATTGCTCACTAAAAAAAAAATTTGCCCATCGACCAACTAATAACCGTACCAGAGGGGTTCAAGGAAGTCATAGTTTAGAATTTTCAATAAAAATAGTAATACGAAGTCAGCAACTTTAGGCCTGTTAGTATAATCATTGTAATAAGCAAATGCCTCGATACTGTCAACCACAATGTATTATGTAAGAAACTTCAAGTTATCGGCATAGGTTCCATAGACTGATTTAAGTCCTGTCTTATTAACAGGAAACAAACTGTCAAAATCATCAAAACAGAATCAGAACCCCTGCCGACAGCATGTGAAGTTCCCCAAGGTAGTATTCTGGGTCCCTTATCATTCCTACATTATATAAACGACATGCCCATCAATGTCAAATGCAAACTCTTACTGTATGCGGATGGCAGTGCTCTGTTAGTGTCAGGTAAAGACCCACAAGATATAGCTAAAATAACACTGGAACGGGAAGTCCTGCAACGAATGGTTAGTGGACGACAAACTATCGTTTACCCTCGAGAAAACGAAAGCCATACTCCTTGGCACGAAACATAAACTGAGAAGGGTAAATAATTTTAATGACCAGTGTAATGGGGAGCCCATCACTTCAGTTTCCTCAGTAAAATATCTGGGAATCCCCTTTGACCCATTCATGTCAGGAGAATTGATAAGGAACAGTGTAGTAAGGAAAGCGAATGACAGATTGAAGTTCCTCTACAGATAAGTACAGTGTCTATCTATTGAGGCTCACAGGACCCTATGTCTAGCCCTTATACAATGATATATGAACTACGCTTGCTCTTCATGGTACTCTGCCTTGACAAAAAAAAAAAAACTGAAAGATAGAGTACAAATCACCCAGAACAAAATGGTAAGATTCATCCTGGACCTGGGTCCTGGACCTGGGTCCTGGACCTAGGTCCTGGACCTGGTCCAAGAGAACATGTAGGCCAGGATGAATTACAGCAGTTGGATATGCTGAATGTTGGAGACAGAGTAAAACAACTGAAGCTAAATCAAGTTTACAAAATTGCTCACAAACAATGTCCAGAATAAAATTAGACACATGTGCAACACTTGGGTATCATTAATGAGGAAAAGTTTCCTCAATAAAGATACCCAAGTGTTGCACATGTGTCTAATTTATCAACATGTCGGTTCTCTGAACCATTCATCAACAAATGTCCAGAATATCTTGCTGTCAATTTTGTCAAGGTTGGGAACCAAAGCAATCATAGTACTACGGGGAGAGAGCACAACTTTGTAGTACCCACAGTCACTGGCCAGGCTTCAAACACCTTTTATTTTACAGCAATAAAGGAATGGAGCAGACTGCCTGCACATGTCAAAGCCAGTCATAAGAACATAAGAAAGAAGGAACACTGCAGCAGGCCTACTGATCCATGCGAAGCAGGTCCATGCTAACCCCCGGCTTAGACCAATGACCCACCTAGTCAGGTCACTTCCACTTAAGGAAGGAGCACGGGATCAGACCTAGTAACACAAGCTAGTCAGGTCCAACTCAAACCCACCCACACCCACTCATGTATTTATCTAACTTATTTCTAAAACTACACAACGTTTTCGCTTCTATGACGATATTTGGGAGTTTGTTCCACTCCTCCAAAACTCTATTACCAAACCAGTGCTTTCCTATATCCTTCCTGAATCTGAATTTTTCCAACTTGAAACCAATGCTACGAGTCTTGTCTAGGCTAGATATTTTTAGCACGCTCTTTACATCCCCATTATTAATTACTGTTTTCTGTTTATACACCTCAGTCATATCCCCCCTAATTCTACGCCTTTCTACAGAGTGCAGATTCAGGGTCCTCAGTCTAGCCTCATAGAAGATTTTGATACATGGGGCGATCAACTTTGTCATCCTCCTTTGCTACATTTTCCGAGCATTTATATCTCATCTGTATACTGTGGACCAGGAACTGAGCAGCATAGTCTAAATGAGCTAACCAAGGATAAATAGAGTTGAAGAACAACCTGAGGAATTCTATTATTTATACTTCTTGATATGAAACCAAGGATTCTGTTTAGCTTTATTGCGAACACTTATGCACTGTTGTCTTGGTTTTAGGTTTACTGCTACCAGAACTCCTAAATCCTTTCGCAATCAGTAGTATTTAAGATCTACATTATTAGTTTATATGTTGCATGGTTATTTTCCTGTCCAACTTTTGAACTTGCACGTTGCCCATTCTCCCACATTGAATCAGGTCTATTCAATCATCCTGGAGTCTCTAATGTGATCTTTAGAATAAATTGGCCGGCCTATTTTGTGAATAAGCAAATTTGCTTATGTCGCTATTTATTCCCTCATTGTCATTTATGTAAATGTGGAACAACAACGGGCCAACAATGACCCCTGAGGAACACCACTGTGACGTGCCCCCATCTGATTTCTCCCATTTATGCAAACTCTCTGCTACCTATTTGTCCAACCATGCCTCTAACCAGGCAAAAAATTTTCTCCTCTTATTCCGTGTGCTTAAGTTTCCTCAATAACCACTAATGTGGAACTCTATCGAAAGCCTTACTGAAGGCCTATATCACAATATCATATTCAATTGCCATGATCTCCTCCGCAAACCCTTAGTGAAAAAAGAACTAACCAATACCTCTTCACGACCTTTCTAAAACGTGTTAAGATTTCATTAATCATTTATGCCTTTCAAGATGGCTACGAATTGTTTCGGAAATTATTGATTCCTAATTTTCCACATGGAGGTCTATAGTTCGAAGCTAAGGACTGTCACTGCTTGTAAATGGGTATAATCTGCCATTTTCCACTTGTTAGCACTAGTTAGTTTGTAGTGATATGTGAAAAGATTAACAAAGATCTGCTGAGTTCCCTCTTTACAACCAATCACCCCAAATCAAACAAAACAACCCCCCCCCAAAACCTTACATTGTAAATTTATTATTACAAAACATCAAATAATTATCCCCATACAACAAACCTCCCAAACATCACTATACAACATAAATAAACCAACCAAACCAAAATTCCAAACTACTACAAAATTTACCCCATTCATCCTACCATCCCCAAACCCACCTAACCATACATCAAATCCCTCTAACACAACCTATTTCCAAATAAAAAAAAAAAACCCCAACCCACAAATACACAATCCTCCAAATATCTAAATCCAAATACCCCCCCCAAAAACAAACCCCCCCCCCCCCCAAAAAAACCCCCCAAACCAACCACCCCCCCTAAACCTATCCCCCCCCACCCTCTTTTCCCCCCCATTCTGACCTTAGCTTCATAATCCCTTTTTGCCTTTAAGAATTCAAAAATCCTAAATGAGATGTTTTAATCTATTTTTCATCCATCTGGGAATCATTGTGTGTTAGATCTAATTTCCCCTACTCAGAAGCAAATGGTTGTCTGAGCACCTAGAACTATGCTCTGAAAAACGTCATGTGGCAACCAACACATCTACCTGACCAATAGTAGGTATCCCAATTTAGCCCACCCAGGTAATTCTCAATCCATGAAATCGCAGCGAAAAATTGGGACAGAGATTTTGATTGCAGTTACCTGGGTATTCAATGATATATTGAAACTAAGTGATTTGTGATTGCTTTCCACCCCAAGCTCATCATTAACCTCAAGATTATAATTAGTGTTCTTTGTGCAAGAAACCCAAGACGTAGCAGATTGTTTCCTCTAGTTGGTTCTGTCACAACGTCTTAAAAGCAATCCTGAACTGCATCAAGAAAGTTTAATAGACTCAAGGTTTCCTGTCATGTTGTTCAATCAAATTTGTCTAAAGGTTAAAATTCCCATTAACACAACATTTTCATATCTAGACGCCTTATGAATTTGTCCCATAATAGTTAGCTGCACTCCTATCAAGGGTTTGGGGGCCTATTTATACACCAAATTACTTTATCACGGATCCTTGAGAAACTGTAGCCAAACAGATTTGTGTCCGATGTTTCTAAATCTTATATCTTGTCTAACACAACAATTTAAATTATCACTGACATACATCCGACAATCCCCACCATTCTTGTTGACCCTATCGTGTGGAAATAGTTTATAACCCTTGATGTTGCATTCAGAAGGCATTTCTCTATCTTTCAAGTTGAACCAGGCTCCGTTATAGCATTTATACTACATTACCTGCAGTTGCAAGTATTCTTAATTCTTAGACTCCTAGTATTTGTATAGTAGACTTAATGGAGTAGTCACTCTAGCCTATGCTTTATCTGTTTTGTTTGTCTTTGGCTGTACCAGCAAACTTTATTTTGAATATTGTCTTTAAACACATCCCTGGGGTTATCTGGTAATATCTTACTTTTTTCAACCCTAGTACTGCAGCCTGATTGTTTCCCACAAACACCCATACCTCTATAATCTATCAGTTTAAAGTCTTAGACAAGTCTCAATTGACCCCCTCAATCGAATTGGCTAATGCAGACCACACCTGCCCCAGAGAGATGAACCCATCCCTTGCATCGTATTACGTTTGCCATAGAATTTGTCCCAGTTATCAATGAATGGATTGCAAGTTCCTTGTAGTACCTGTCTGCCAGCAATTTTTACCTGTGGCCTAGACATCCATTCATTGCCCACTCCTTTCTATGCAAGATGCTACATATGATTGGGATTCCCTTCAGACCTAACTACTTCTATGGCTAACCTGTACTTATCCAGTAGCTCCTGTCTCCTGCTCTTCCAGTGGTCATTACCAAGGCATCACTAAGACAGATAATGAGCTTGTTCCCATTACTTGACATTACATTATCCAACTGCTGACTTTTGTCACCACACCACACTCCCCCCCCCTCAGGGAGGCACACCCTCTGTCTCTGTGGTACCTTTAATCTCACTAACACTGAAAAGGGACACTCGTCCTGGAGACAGAAAATCATTCCTACCTTCTGATTATCTCTATTGTCTTCTTAACTTCTTCTTCTGATTGCACTTAAGCGCATGCCACCCTCATGCTGGTGACCTTTCCTCCTTACCAGCCCTTCCAATCTCACACCACTCTCAAACTTATCTAAGCGAAGCTTGAGAATCTATTTTCATCCTGATGAAGTCGAACCTCTTTCCTCAACACTTTAACCCTGAGATTCGAAAACACTACAACAAGCATGGAGCTGACAGGCACCCCCCCCCCCCACGCTAACTCCCAGGCAGCGTAGGGCAGGTATGACCTCACGTGACCAATGACCTCAGCGTACTGACCACTGATATGACTGGGTGTTAATCGGATGTGTGGGTCGCATCCTGGGGGACAAGTTTGAGGACCCTATGGAAATAAGTTAGACAGTCCACTCGATGGACGCACTGACTTTCTTGGGTTATCCTGGGTTATCCTCAGGGGTTAAAAATCCGAACGATATCTTATCTTAACCTCAGCATAGAATGAGCCAGTTCAAGAAGAGTGCCAAAAAGTGCCTAACGAATGTAGCAACAGAAAGGGAGGATAATGATTTTTTTTTTTTAGCTAACTGTAGTGATACTGGTCCTGTGGGGAGCAGCAGCAGGATAATACTGCACCACCTCTAGGGGCCCTTAACAACAAACAACAGTTTGGTGGTGTATGGGCCCCAACTCATGGTGTGTGATTCTCGCCTACTTTATCCATTTACTGCGATGCTGATTTCATGGTGGGTTTATATGAGGCCTGTAGTTATAACTTTTTCTTGACATAATGCAAGACATCACCATCCCTGTAGAAGCTATTATTAGATGTACTAGTCATTATATTTTGTTGTTGCAGAAGACTATGAAGATTCTATGTTCAATAAAGCTAGAAGATAGAGGCCGTGTTTCTATAACAACAATTTATTGACATAGTACTCCTGGGATACCTGGTGGTGATCCTGCCGCTAGACTACATCACTACATGGAGCGTTTACTGAAAACCTAGGGGCTAGACTGTGACCCCAGCTTATCAACGGCTGCTCAGGGAATGGAAGCATGGTTTAAGACTTTCGAAAACTTCTTGGAAGCCTCCTAAAGACGATCTAGATAACTAAGTCTGCTCATCACTTTTGTGTCACCTAAGATATATGAGGTATTTATGTGTAAATACCTACGAAGATGCTATCAATAACCCTCAATCTCAGTTATATTAAACTACAATGAAATACCTTTGCACGCTATGCCTTGCAACTCGCCGCCAGCAGATTGATGAGTCCATTAGAGGAATACTTTCAAGCACTGAAAATTTTAGGTAAGGACGGTCACTTCCAAGCAGTGACAGCTGCCTCAAGTATTGGGAAGAGTCCACATCTGGGATGCTTTTATCAGTGGCCTGCCATCACCATAAATAAGGCAGCGTTTAATTGGAGAATAAAACTCTCGACTTAGCCCGCTGCCTTGACCAGGCAAAGAGCTCTTGAATTCAGCCTAGAAGAATTCTGAAGTAGACCAGTACCATCAGCCTTCTCGAGTGGTAAGTGCTGCAATTCCTGACCAAGGACTCTTGCAATGAGTTACTGTGGAAGTGCCTCAGTGGATAGCAGCAGCAGGTACGGTGTGTTTCTTTTGTGGTTTTTCATGACATCCACGTCCAAAGTGTCCTGCTCGTGTGAAGCAATGTGCCATAAATGCCACAAGAAAGGTCACTTTGCTAAAAGTATGTCGTGCTATGCATAACAAGTGCTAGTGCCTCCCACCACATTCCAGTGATCATGCGCATCTAGCAACAGTGACTTCTGCGGCTACTCCAATTCACTGTCAAATGCAGATAGTGAAAGTCTTCATCAAAGGAACAGAGTAGATGGTCTTATTGATATGGCAGGCTCAGAGAAGGTTTTCATCAACCTTGACTAGTTAAACGGCTCTCCTTGACTCTACACTCATCTTCAGGTTACGTTTCCATGGCATCAAATCTCTCTCTATTCTGACCTTAGGGTGGGGGGCTTTTTAGGTAAATCTCAGAGTTAATGGAAAGTGGAATTATCAAGATGTACATTTTGCTATTCTGCCAACAAATGTGCTTCTGTATGTTATCCTTGTCAGACTTTCAAAAGCTGCATTGGTAGTGTCTCATTTAACCATATGGAGGTGAACTGCCTAACTTCGTGTTGTCCTGTGGACTTTAGCACTTTAAGGTAGACCCACCAAAGCTGTTTGCAAATCTTACCGCGGATTGCATCCTATATCAGCTAAGTCACGCCGCTATTCTTATGAGGATCGGTTGTTCATTGAGAAAGAAACTCAGTGCTTATGAAGGAGGGTCTTATAGAACCGAGTTGATTCCCATTGGCGATGCACGGTTGTTGTTGTTCAAGGATGGTTATAGGAAACGGAGACTGGCTATCGATTACTCTGAGAATTCAACAAATTACACTTCTTGATGGGTACCCTCATACTCGGGAATGACGATACAGTGAACAAAACTGTCAGTAACTACGTGTTTAGCACAATTGATTGCAGAGTGCCTATCATCAATCCCTATAAGGAATGAGATAAACCATTACACACGTTTCAGGCTAGTGATGGCCTGTATCAGTTTTACCAGTGTCCCTTTTGGAGTCACTAATGGGGGGATAGCCTGCTTCCAAACTAATATGGATTCACTCATTCAGAAGAGCAACTCATGGGAAACCTACGCGTATTTAGACTAATGTTATCATTTGTGGCAAGACCCAGGAGGAACATGATGCAAACCTTGATAAGTTTTTGGAAGCCGCCAAGAAGAAAAATATCAGTTACAATGAGGAAAAGTGCTCTTGTTTCAACTAAAAAGGTTAGCATCCTGCGTTATGTAGTGAAGGAGGTTCAATATTCCCAGACCATGAACGATACGACCTCTACGGGAACTTCAATGCCTCAGACAAAAAGTCACTCCGAATGAACTCTTGGTCTCTTTCTTATTACTCACAATGGATCTAAAAACTATTCAAGTAAAGTCCGCCCATTGAGTGCAACACATTTCCTGTGACAAGGAGGCAGAAGACTCCGCTTTCCATACTCTCAAAAGGGACATTGAAAACTCAGTAGTTCAAAGCCATTGATGAGGGTCCCTACATTGAATTGGGAACGGATGCATCTGACATTGCCATTGCTGCAGTCTTATCAGGCAGGAGGACCAGTAGCCTTCTTTTCGAGACTTTCAAGGATCAGAAAATGTTATGCTGCTGTGAAAGGAAGCCCAGGCATCATAGAAGCAGTTCGCATGAGGGCATTATTTAACTGGTAGACATTTCACCATAGGACTGACAACGTCTGTGATGTATATGTTCGAACAAGAGCTCAAAGTAAGATAAAGAATGAAAGAGATTACGCTGGAGGATCGGAACTATCGTGTTATGACTTTGATATTCTGTACCGACGGGTCAAGAGAACATTATCTCACTGATGCATTCTCTAGGTCCCACTGTGGAGCAGCATGTGGCACCCCCCAGACGCTTCTGCCCCCCCCATAGAACCATACGTCTCCCTCGCCATCTCGTGACTTGCCTCAAATAGGCCAAGACTCGAGTCATGACACCACCTCCGGATGAGTGTGCCACCCGCCCACCTATGCTTCTCACTTCAATCGTTCGGTGTCTAAATACCGATACACCTATGCATATAACATCGCAACCCAACCCCCATAGACACCTCCGTCTCCAGCTCGCGCATACTGCCTCGTCCCCGCGCACATCTCCCGTCGCCATCAGAGGCACCATGAAGACGTCCCCCCCACTGTGCAGCAACGTGCAAGCCAAACTTTCAATAGCCAGAGAAGACTCATCCTCATAAAATCCACCACAGCCTTTCGAAGATTGAATATTGATTTCAAAGGACTCTACCAAGCACAATCAGAATAGGATATTTCCTTAACATAGTTAGATGAATATTCAAGGTTTCCTTTGTATTCCCCTGTGCAAATATGGTTGCTTCAAAATGTTATTAGTTGTCTTTCACAGTTGTTTTCTCTATTTTTGGTATGCCAGCTTATATCCATTCAGGACAGGGGATCCTCGTTCATGAGTAACGAACTTCAGGGTTTTGGCTAGCAAAGGTATTGCCTGCAGCAGGTACAACATGCTCAACCCTCAAAAACATGGCAATGGTCAAGTTGGAGCGGTTTCAAATGGTACTATATGGAAGGAGGCAGTTACAATGACATTAAGTCGCGCAATCTACCTGTTCAACACTGGCAAACTGTCCTACCTGATGCTCTTTCACTCTATTAGATCACCTGCTGTCGACCACAGGCTACTAATGCAACCCCTCATAAAGACTCCCTCAACTATTCACGTCGTTCCCTCTACGGGAGCCTCCGTGCCCAATTGGTTTATGTCATCTGGACCCGTTTCTCCTGACGAGTCACCGTTAGGATGAAACATACGGATCCTTTTAGTGGAAGAGGTAGGAGCTCCGCAAGCTAAATCCCACATTACGCCCACATTCGTACAAAATGGTGAAGAGATAAGTATCTACAGACATTTAGACCAGTTGAAATCCCTTTAGTGTGAATATCAAGATACATCAATAGATGTGAAAGATGCTTCGTTTTCTTCCTGGAAAGCCCCTTGAGGACTACCCCTATGGAAATAGAGGATTGTCTTCCAGCAGTGTAATCAAACCCCCGCTGGAAAATATCGAAACCTGGTGAAGAGGCTCAAGGGCTACGAAGGTCGGACGTGTACGTGGGGGCCACCAACCCAGTTTGGGAGATAACCTGTCTCTGTTATTTTAGAAGGGGGGAGATTGTAGTGATTCTGGTTCCTGTGGGGAGCCAATAAGCAGCAGCAGGGAGCAGGATAATACTGCACCACCTCTAGGGGCCCTTAACCAACACCAACCAGTTTGGTGTGTGTCATGGGCACCAACACATGGTGTGTGATTCTCTCCTACTTTATCCATTTATCAGCGATGCAGATTACATGGTGAGTTTAAATATGTGGCCTGTAGTTATAACTTTTCTCTTGACATATGCAAGACATCACCATCCCTGTAGAAGCTATTATTAGATGTACTAGTCATTATATTTTGTTGTTGCAGAAGTACTATGAAGATTCTATGTTCAATAAAGCCTAGAGATAAGGCCTGTGTTTCTATCACAACACTAACACACGTGTATATATAAATAACTCATTTTACCTTATTCCTAGTATATTTCCTTTATTGTATAATAAGATATTATCTCTTTTCTGGCATAATAATAAGGTATCAAAAGAACCTTAATTTACTAAAACCCTCGTAAGGAAACACTTGTTTCCTGTTTCATGACGAATGACCTGATTTGTGTGTTAGGTGACTTTGTTGTAATGCGTGCAAAGTTCGGACGAACACGTCGTCATAAGCTTCTCTCTTGTAGTGCGGGTTATTTGTGTATGTTCCAGTCACATGTATTTGTGGCTCTTTTTTCTTGTTCTTCTGCCCGTTTGTTTCAGATTCCTAACAAACTTACAAATAATAGTACAAGATGGTATGAACATAACATTTCAATAAATATTAAACGTAAAATTATTTGCCCAGCTGCCTCTAAACACTGACAGAAGTTACAATGAAAACGCTGGTAAATATTATAAAAGTAATGAGTTACTGGTAAAATATAAAATTATTTTCTTTGATAACTTGAAATTTTTAAAGACAGACTCAATTATTTGTTTATTCTCGACCTATATCTTCATTATATTTCCTCTAGAAGAAGAATAATTTATATTCTAAATTATTAAACAATATTATTATTATTATTATTATTATTATTATTATTATTATTTTAATTATTAAAAAGAAAGCACTAAACCTGTGTGGCCGTGCTAAGCAGATTTTTACTAGTGATCTCTGGGCTCCTGTAGACATTTTACTAGGATCCTGAGGACTCAGAGGATCCGTTACTAGGGTTCTCCAGTACTTAGAGACCTGTGATACATTGTAACACAATAAAGAAGCACTGGTAGTATGTGTAATAGTAGGTCCGTGCTTGGCAAGTTCAACTCACACCCACTTAAGTTACCGTTCAGATCTATATTTCAAGTTATGGAAGGTTTTCGCTTTAGGGACTTTCTGCGTTAAAAGTTCTCCCTCACATCTACAACTTTGTTGCTTAAGTAGTTTTACTATCCTTTACCACTAGCAGTAAGTAGGTCGTAGGTGTTAGTCGACTGTGTGGGTGGCATCCTGGGGCGGACAAGGGACAATCACTGAAGGATCTCAATGGAAATAAGACAGACAGTCGTTTCGAGGCACAATACCTTGCATGGGGGCTATCTGGGTTGCTACCCTCCCCCGGGTTAAAACATTACCTTCAGATCTTTATTTTATCTCTCTAAATCTAGATTTCTCCATACTTCAGTCCATTGTTGCGAATTTTATCTTGGTTGGATATTTCAGCATATTATTTACCACCTCTTTATTTCTTGTTTTCGTTCGTACAACTTCAGTTGTGACGTCCCTGATTCGGACGGTCCTTCGGAATGAGATACAAATTCAGAGCCTTCAGCTTATCTCTTAAAAGGGTTCTGATTACAGGATAAAAATAATCTGGTCATCATCTCTCTGTGTTTGCCAACACATTAGGTGTCCAGTACCTCGGGTGCTTAGCACAGAGTTGTTTCCTTAGGACATCTGTTGTCCCTGTTCACCTACCTAGTAATAGGAACCTGGGTGTTAACCGACTGGTGTGGGTCGTCATCCTGGGGACGAAATTAATTATTTTTTTTTACCCGAAATGCTCTACATAACAATGGGCTATATAGTATGTCACTGATGTCACCTAGACCTGTATATCTTGTACATGTACCTGGAGTTTACCTGGAGAGAGTTCCGGGGGTCAACGCCCCCGCGGCCCGGTCTGTGACCAGGCCTCATGGTGGACCAGGTCCTGATCAACCAGGCTGTTACTGCTGGCTGCACGCAATCCAACGTACGAGCCACAGCCCGGCTGGTCAGGTACCGACTTTAGGTGCTTGTCCAGTGCCTGCTTGAAGAAAGCCCTTATGTATGCTGGGAGGCAGTTGAACAGTTCTTGGGGCCCCTGACATTTATTGTGTTGTCTCTTAACGTGCTAGTGACACCCCTGGCTTTTCTTATGGGGGGGATGTTGTATCGTTCTGCCGGAGTTTGCTTTCGTAGGAGGTGATTTTCGTGTGCGAGTTTGTACTAGTCCCTCTAGGATTTTCAGGGGGCTATATAATCAACTGTTATCTCCCGCCTGCGTTCCAGGAGTACAGGTTCAGGAAATTCAAGCGTCCCCAGTAATTGAGGTGTTTTATCTCCGTTTATGCGCGCCGTGATGGTTCTTCTGTACATTTTGTAGGCAGCAATTTCACCTGCCTTGGAAAGCTGCTGTTAGTGTGCAGCAAAATTCCTGCCTCGATAGAACAAGCGACTGAAGGTGTCATCACTGGAGTAGTAAAACCAGGAGTCCCAAAAGGCTGTTATCCTGGGTTGTAAAGGGAGCCCAAAATAAACACAGCACAAAAAACTTTTGATTGGTATTATTCTTACCAATTTAGAACAGGAAGTATGTACACTTATGCACTATGTACAACCAATTGGTATTTGTGCACTACCACGGTTAAGCAAGCAGAATAGAAGCCACTAGAGAGCAGACCGTCGCTTCAACAGCTCTAGAAGGGAATGACAAGGGCAGACAGGTGAGTGGTACCCACAACACCTCTGCGATTGGCAAAACCATTTCTCATTGGCTGGTAACTGGTACTGATTGACACGACGGGGGCCCCATCATCAACCCTTAGTACTGGTTCGCTGGTTGTGGAGATAGCCTTTCAATGAGGGAGGTATTATGCGCCGAATAAAGGTTACGTACTCTTTGCATGCCACAATGGGCTTGGCATCTAGTTTTGAGGGTTCTTATTGTCCATCTGTCATTTTTCTAGTAGGATGCGATTTGATACAATGTTATGGTCTTGAAGGTGAGATCTCCGACATGATCACTCCCAGGTCTTTGACGTTGTTTTTCGCTCTATTTTGTGGCCCAGAATTTGTTTTATACTCTGATGAAGTTTTAATTTCCCCATGTTTACCATTTATCGGAGTAATTGAAATTTCTCATCGTTGAACTTCATATTGTTTTCTGGAGCCCATTGAAGATTTGGTTGATGTCCGCCTGGAGCCTTGCAGTGTCTGCAATGGGAAGGACACTGTCATGCAGATTCGGGTTTGTCATCTGCAAGGAAAGACACGGTGTATGGCTGACATCCTTGTCTATGTCAGATAGAGGATGAGAAAAAGATGGGAGCGAGTACTGTGCCTTGCGGAACAGGAATTATCACGTAGCCGCCTCAGACTTTACTCTGTTGACTACTACTCTTTCTGTTCTGTTTGTGAGAAATTATAGGATCCATATACCAACTTTTACTGTCATTCCTTTAGCACGCATTTTGTGCGCTATTACGCCATGGTCACACTTGTCGAAGGCTTTTGTAATGTCTGTGTGTATAATACATCTGCTTTTTTTTGTCTTCTAGTGCATCTAGGACCTCGTCATAGTGGATCCAGTAGTTGGGAGACAGGAGCGACCTGCTTAAACCTGTTGCCCTCGTTGTGTAATGATGGGTCCCATCGAGATGGGTGGTAGATCTTGCTTCTTAGGACCCTCTCAAAGATTTTTATATGGGATGTTAGTGCTATCGGTCTGTGTTCTTTCTATTGTTTTACTGCCCCCCTTTGTGGAGTGGGGGCTATGTCTGTTGTTTTTGTAAACTGTGGACCCCCGATCCAGTGTCATGCTCCCTCTCCATAGGATGTTTAAAAAGCACGCGATAGGGGCTCTTGCAGTTCATGATGATAACACTGAGTTCTATGACTCTGGCCTGGGGCAGAGTGCATGGCATGTCATGTATCACCTGTTCGAAGCTATTTGGCGTCAGGATAACATCAGATAGGCTTGTGTTTACCAAATTCTGTGGCACTCTCATAAAAATTCATTTAGATCTTCAACTCTCAGTCTGGTTAGCGGCTTGCTAAAAACAACTGAGTCATTTGTGTAGGACCCATCTTGTTTAAGGAGAAGCCCAATACTGGATATTGTTCTCGACTGATTTGACATAAGAAGAGAAATAATCTGGGCTTCTTTCGATTTCATTTATGGCTTTTAGTTCTTCCCGCGATTCCTGACTCTTATAAGATTCTTTTAGCTTTAGTTCGATGTTTGCTATTTCTCTGACCAGTGACTCCCTATGCATTGCAGATATATTGCCTCTTTTAGCCGCTCTGTTATTAGTTTCCGTCGCCTGTAAAGGGAGTGCCTGTCTCTTTCCATTTTACATCTACTCCTTTTTCTTAAAGGAATAAGCCTTGAGCATACATCGAGTGCCACCGAGTTAATCTGTTCTAGGCATAAGTTGGGGTCTGTGTTGCTTAGTCTAACTTCCCATCTTATATTATTATTATTATTATTATTGTTATTATTATTATTATTATTATTATTATTATTATTATTATTATTATTATTATTATTATTATTATTATTATTATTATTATTATTTATGTTCATTCTGTAATACGGGAACCAGACTCAGCAACATAAATCTAACTAAAGTGTTACCAAGGATATGTAAAGTGTTACCAAGGATATATAAAGTGTTACCAAGAATATATAAAGTGTTACCAAGGATATATAAAGTGTTACCAAGGACATATAAAGTGTTACCAAGGATATATAAAGTGTTACCAAGGATATATAAAGTGTTACCAAGGATATGTATATTGTTACCAAGGATATATAAAGTGTTACCAAGGATATATAAAGTGTTACCAATGAAATATAAAGTGTTAACAAGGTTATATAATGTGTTACCAAGGATATATAAAGTGTTACCAGGGATTTGTAGTGTTACCAAGGGTATATAAAGTGTTACCAAGGATATATAAAGTGTTACCAAGGATATATAAAGTGTTACCAAGGATATATAAAGTGTTACTAGGGATATGTATATTGTTACCAAGGATATACAAAGTGTTACCAAGGGTATATAAAGTGTTACCAAGGATATGTATATTGTTACCAAGGATATATAAAGTGTTACCAAGGATATATAAAGTCTTACCAAGTATATATAAAGTGTTACCAAGGATATATAAAGAGCTACCAAGGGTATATAAAGTGTTACCAAGTATATATAAAGTGTTACCAGGGATATGTATATTGTTACCAAGGATATATAAAGTGTTACCAAGGATATGTAAAGTTTTCCCCAAAGGGTATTTTTAAAAAGTGTTCCCAAAGGGTATTATAAAGTGTTACCAAGGATATGTATATTGTTACCAAGGATATATAAAGTGTTACCAAGGATATGTAAAGTCTTACCAAGTATATATAAAGTGTTACCAAGGGTATATAAAATGTTACCAAGGGTATATAAAGTGTTACCAAGTATATATAAAGTGTTACCAGGGATATGTATATTGTTACCAAGGATATATAAAGTGTTACCAAGGATATGTATATTGTTACCCAGGATATATAAAGTACTACCAAGGGTATATAAAGTGTTACCAAGTATATATAAAGTGTTACCAGGGATATGTATTTTGTTACCAAGATATGTATACTGTTACAATGGATATATAAAGTGTTACCAAGGATATATAAAGTGTTACCAAGGATACATAAAGTCTTACCAAGTATATATAAAGTGTTACCAAGGGTATATAAAGTGTTACCATGGATATATAAAGTGTTACCAAGGATATATAAAGTGTTACCAAGGATATATAAAATGTTACCAAGGATATATAAAGTCTTACCAAGGATATATAAAGTGCTACCAAGGATATATAAAGTGTTACCATGGATATGTATATTGTTACCAAGGATATATAAAGTGTTACCAAGGATATATATATTGTTACCAAGGATAAATAAAGTGTTACCAAGGATATATAAAGTCTTACCAAGTATATATAAAGTGTTACCAAGGGTATATAAAGTGTTTCCAAGGGTATATAAAGTGTTACCAGGGATATGTATATTGTTACCAAGGATATGTATATTGTTACCAAGGATATATAAAGTGTTACCAAGGATATGTATATTGTTACCAAGGATATATAAAGTCTTACCAAGTATATATAAAGTGTTACCAAGTGTATATAAAGTGTTACCAAGGATATATAAAGTGTTACCAAGGATACATAAAGTGTTACCAAGGATATATAAAGTGTTACCAAAGATATATAAAGTGTTACCAATGATATATAAAGTGCTACCAAGTATATACAAAGTGTTACGAAGGGTATATAAAGTGTTACCAGGGATTTATAGTGTTACCAAGGATATATAAAGTGTTCCCAAAGATATATAAAGTGTTACCAAGGATTATATAATGGTTACCAAGGATACCAAAAGTGTTAGCAAGGATACAAAAGTTTTACCAAAGGGAAATATATAAAGTGTTACCAAGGTTACATAAAGTGTTACCAAGGATACATAAAGAGTTACCAAGGATACATAAAGTGTTACCAAGGATATATAAAGTGTTACCAAGATATATAAAGTGTTACCAAGGATATATAAAGTGTTACCAAGGATATATAAAGTGTTAAAGGATATATAAAGTGTTACCAAAGATATATAAAGTGTTACCAAGGATATATAAAGTGTTACCAAGGATATATAAGTGTTACCATTAAATATGTAAAGTGTTACCAAGGATATATAAAGTGTTACCAAGGATATATAAAGTGTTACCAAGGATATGTAAAGTGTTACCAAGGATATATAAAGTGTTACCAAGGATATGTAAAGTGTTACCAAGGATATGGAAGTGTCCAAAAGGATGTATAAAGTGTTACCAAGGATGTATAAAGTGTTACCAAGGATATATAAAGTGTTACCAAGGATTTGTAAAGTGTTACCAAGGATATGTAAAGTGTTACCAAGGAT
Source organism: Cherax quadricarinatus (assembly GCF_026875155.1). Lineage (NCBI taxonomy): Eukaryota > Metazoa > Arthropoda > Malacostraca > Decapoda > Parastacidae > Cherax > Cherax quadricarinatus. The sequence goes on along the minus strand of NW_026470058.1, from coordinate 11,667 downwards.
ATATAAAGTGCTACCAAAGATATTTAAAGTGTTACCAAGGATATGTAAAGTGTTACCAAGGATATATAAAGTGTTACCAAGGATAAATAAAGTATTACCATGGATATATAAAGTGTTACCAAGAATACATAAAATGTTGCCAAGGATATGTAAAGTATTACCAAGGATATAAAAAGTGTTACCAAGGATATATAAGGTGTTACCAAGGATATATAAAGTGTTACAAGAGATATATAAAGTGTTACCAAGGATATATAAAGTGTTACCAAAGGTATATAAAGTGTTACCAAGTATATAGAAGTGTTACCAAGGATATGTAAAGTGTTACCAAGGATATATAAAGTCTAACCAAAGATGTATAAAGTGTTACCAAGGGTATATAAAGTGTTACCAAAGATATATAAAGTGTTACCAAAGATATATAAAGTGTTACCAGGGATATATAAAGTGTTACCAATGGTATATAAAGTGTTACCAGGGATATATAAAGTGTTACCAAGGATATATAAAGTGTTACCAAGAATATATAAAGTGTTACCAAGGATATATAAAGTGTTACCAAGGGTATATAAAGTGTTACCAAGGATATATAAAGTGTTACCAGAGATATATAAAGTGTTACCAAGGATATATAAAGTGTTACCAAGGACATATAAAGTGTTACCAATGATATATAAAGTGTTACCAAGGATATATAAAGTATTACCAACTATATATAAAGTGTTACCAAGGATATGTAAAGCATTACCAAGGGTATATAAAGTGTTACCAAGGATATATAAAGTGTTACCAAGGATATATAAAGTGTTACCAGGGATATGTATATTGTTACCATGGATATATAAAGTGTTACCAAGGATATATAAAGTCTTACCAAGGATATATAAAGTGTTACCAAGGATATGTATATTGTTACCAAGGATATATAAAGTGTTACCAAGGATATTTAAAGTCTTACCAAGGATATATAAAGTGTTACCAAGGATATGTATATTGTTACCAAGGATATATAAAGTGTTACCAAGGATATATAAAGTGTTACCAAGGATATATAAAGCGTTACCAAGGGTATATAAAGTTTTACCAAGGATATGTATATTGTTACCAAGGATATATAAAGTGTTACCAAGGATATATAAAGTGTTACCAATGATATATAAAGTGTTAACAATGTTATATAAAGTGTTACCAAGGATATATAAAGTGTTACCAAGGATATATAAAGTGTTACCAATGATATATAAAGTGTTAACAAGGTTATATAAAGTGTTACCAGGGATTTGTACTGTTACAAAGGGTATATAAAGTGTTACCAAGGATATATAAAGTGTTACCAAGGATATATAAAGTGTTATCAAGGATATATAAAGTGTTACCAAGGATATATAAAGTGTTACCAAGGATATATAAAGTGTTACTAGGGATATGTATATTGTTACCAAGGATATATAAAGTGTTACCAAGGATATATAAAGTGTTACCAGGGATATGTATATTGTTACCAAGGATATATAAAGTGTTACCAAGGGTATATAAAGTGTTAACAATGATATGTATATTGTTACCAAGGATATATAAAGTGTTACCAAGGATATATAAAGTCTTACCAAGGTTATATAAAGTGCTACCAAGGGTATATAAAGTGTTACCAAGTATATATAAAGTGTTACCAGGGATATGTGTATTGTTACCAAGGATATGTATATTGATACCAAGGATATATAAAGTGTTACCAAGGATATGTATATTGTTACAAAGGATATATAAAGTGTTACAAAGCATATATAAAGGCCTACCAAATATATATAAAGTGTTACCAAGGGTATATAAAGTGTTACCAAGGATATATAAAGTGTTACCAAGGATATATAAAGTATTACCAAGAATATATAAAGTGTTACCAAGGATATATAAAGTGTTACCAAGGATATATAAAGTGTTACCAATGATATATAAAGTGTTACCAAGGATATATAAAGTGTTACCAAGGGTATATAAAGTGTTACCAGGGATTTATAGTGTTACCAAGGATATATAAAGTGTTACCAAGATATATAAAGTGTTACCAAGGATATATAAAGTGTTACCAAGGATACATAAAGTGTTACCAAGGATACATAAAGTGTTACCAAGGATATATAAAGTGTTACCAAGGATACATAAGTGTTACCAAGGATACATAAAGTGTTACCAAGGATATATAAAGTGTTACCAAGATATGTAAAGTATTACCAAGGATATATAAAGTGTTACCAAGGATATATAAAGTGTTACCAAGGATATATAAAGTGTTACCAAGGATACATAAAATGTTACCAAGGACACATAAAGTGTTACCAAGGATACATAAGTTTTTCCCAAGGATGCAAAAAAGTGTTACCAAGGATACATAAGTGTTCCCAAGGATAACATAAAGTGTTACCAAGGATACATAAAGTGTTCCCAAGGTACATAATTTGTTTCCCAAGGTACATAATTGCTACCAAGGATAATAAAGGTGTTACCAAGGATATATAAAGTGTTACCAGGATATATAAAGTGTTCCCAAAGGATACATAAATTGCTACCAAGGATACATAAAGTGTTACCAAGGATATATAAAGTGTTACCAAGGATACATAAAGTGTTACCACGGATATATAAAGCTGAAGTATAACTTCGGGAATTTTACTGTCTATTCTTGATATGAAGCCAGGAATGCTATTAGTTTTATTTTTTTCTCGAGAAGAGAACCTTACATTTGTCTAAATTAAACTGCATCTGCCGCTCATCTGAACACATCATCAGCCAGTCCACGCCATTTTGTAGTTCTCTTGGGTCATCTTCAGATTTTATTTGACGTCCTATTTCTGTAGATTGTGAACGGTAAAGAACCCCGAACTGACCCCCTGTGGAACACCGCTGGTAACGGCTATCCCCCCCCCACTCTGATTTCTCCTAACGACTTCAGTGGAGCTGTTACTCTGCGTGTTACTTGTTCACTACAAGTCAAGAAAACTTTAATTCGTGAAAGAGGGCAGCGCTGTATGACCCTTGTATTTTTAGCGCCTAGTTATGATTATGATAATAACACCTCAAAGGCGATGGGACCGGACAACATCTCCCCATGGGTCCTTAGAGAAGGAGCAGAGATGCTTGGTGCCTCTAACCACAATCTTCAACACATCCCTTGAAACTGGGCAACTACCTGAGAAATGGAAGACAGCTAATGTAGTCCCCATATTTAAGAAAGGAAACAGAAACGAGGCACTAAACTACAGACCTGTGTCTCTGACATGTTTGTTTGAAAAAAGTCAGGGAGAAGATTATCGGAGGAGAGTGGTTCAAACACCTGGAAAGGAACAAGATTATAAATGAAAACCAGCATGGGTTCAGGGAAGCAAATCTTGTATCACAAACCTCCTGAGTTTTTTTGACAAGGAAACAGAAGTAAGACACGAGAGAGGGGGGTTTGGGTAGATTGCGTTTTCCTAGACGCAGGAAGGCCTTTGACACAGTTCCCCACAAGAGATTTTTAGTGCAGAAGCTGGAGGATCAGGCGCACGTAAAAGGGAGGGCACTGCAATGGATAAGGGAATACCTGACAGGGAGGCAGCAACGAGTCCGGTACGTGAAGAGGTATCACAGTGGGCGCCTGTTACGAGCGGGGTCCCACAGGGGTCCAGTTCTAGGACCAGTGCTATTTTTGATATATGTGAACGACATGATGGAAGGAATAGACTCTGAAGTGTCCCTGTTCGCAGATGAAGTGAAGTTGATGAGAAGGAATTAAATCGGACGAGGATGAGGCAGACTGCAAAGAGACCCGGACAGGCTGGACATGTGGTCCAGCAATGGGTCTCGAATTCAATCCCGCCAAATGCAAAGTCATGAAGATTTGGAGGGGCAAAGAAGACCGCAGACAGAGTATAGGCTAGGGGGACAAAGACTACAGACCTCATCAGGGAGAAAGACCTTGGGGTGACCATAAAAACCGAGCCATCACCGAGGCCACATCAACCAAATAACCGTTTCAGCATACGGGCGCCTGACAAACCTGAGAATAGCGTTCCGATTCCTTAATAAAGGGAATCGTTCAAGACACTGTACACTGTGTATGTTTTGGCCCATAATGGAGTATGGGAGCACCAGTCTGGAACCCACACCTGGTCAAGCACGTCAAGAAGTTAGTAGAAAGTCAAAGGTTTGCAACAAGGCTATCCCAAGCTCAGGGGAAAGTCGTATGTGGAAAGGTTAAGGGGAAAAGGACTGACGACACTGGAGGACAGAAGGGTTTAGGGGAGACATGATAACGACATACAAAATACTGCGGGGAAAAGACAAGGTGGACAGAGATAGGAAGTTCCAGAGAGGGGACACAGGGACAAGGGGTCACAACTGGAACTGAAGACTCAGACGAGTCACAGGGACGTTAGGAAGTATTTCTTCAGTCATAGAGTTGTCAGCAAGTGGAATAGCCTAGCAAGTGAAGTAGTGGAGGCAGGAACCATACATAGTTTTAAGAAGAGGTATGACAAAGCTTAGGAAGCAGAGAGAGAGAGGATCCAGTAGCGATCAGTGAAGAGGCGGGGCCAGGAGCTGAGTCTCGACCCCTGCAACCACAATTAGGTGAGTACAATTAGGTGAGTACACACACACACACACACACACACACACACACACACACACACACCACACACCAGAAGCTAAGACTCGGCCCCTGCAACCACAAATAGGTGAGTACACAGTGTACGTCAGGCCCATATTGGAGTATGCAGCACCAGTTTGGAACCCACACCTAGCCAAGCACGTAAGGAAATTAGAGAAAGTGAAGTGCAAAGGTTTGCAACTAGACTAGTCCCGGAGCTAAAGGATATGTCCTACGAGGAGAAGTTAAGGTAAATCAACCTGACGACAGTGGAGGACAGGAGAGATAGGGGAAATATGATAACGACATATAAAATACTGAGAGGAATCGACAAGGTGGACAGAGGCAGGATGTTCCAGAGATGCAACACAGCAACAACGGGTCACAGTTGGAAGATGAAAACTCAGATGAACCACAGGGATGTTAGAAAGCATTTCTTCAGCCACGGAATTGTCAGGAAGTGGAATAGTCTGGAAAGTGATGTAGTGGAAGCAGGATTCATACTTAGATTTAAGAAAAGGTGTGATAAAATTCATGAAGTAGGGAGAGTGACCTAGTAGCGACCAGTGAAGAGGCAGGACCAGGAGCTGTGACTCGACTCCTGCAACCACAACTAGGTGAACACACACACACACACACACACATTCATATATATAATATATATTATATTATATATATATATATATTATATATATATATATATATATTATATATATATATATATATATATATATATATATATTTTTTTCAACATACCAGCCGTATCCCACCGAGGCAGGGTGGCCCAAAAGGAAAAACGAAAGTTTCCCCTATTAAATTTAGTAATATATACAGGAGAAGGGGTTACTAGCCCCTTGCTCCTGGCTTTTTATTCGCCTCTTACAACATGCATGAATTGCGGAGGAAGAATTCTGTTCCACTTCCCCATGGAGATAAGAGGAAATAAACAAGAACAAGAACTAGAAAGAAAATAGAAGAAAACTCAGAAGGATGTTTGTGTATGTATATATATATATATATATATATATATATTATATATATTATATATATATATATATATATATATATATATTATATATATATATATATATATATATATATATGCTTGTACATGTATGTGTAGTGTGACCTAAGTGTAAGTAGAAGTAGCAAGACGTACCTGAAATCTTGCATGTTTATGAGACAGAAAAAAAAGGACACCAGCAATCCTACCATCATGTTAAAACAATTACATATGGTAGGATTCCTTGGCAGGATGGTAGTACCTCCCTGGGCGGTTGCTGTCTACCAGCCTACTACCTAGATTATATATATATATATATATATATATATATATATATATTTATATATATATATATATATATTATATATATATATGAAGACTCAGATGAACCACAGGGATGTTAGAAAGCATTTCTTCAGCCACAGAATTATATATATATTATATATATATATATATATATATATATATATATTTATATATATATATATATATATATAATATTTATATATATATATATATATTATATATATATATGTGTGGCATGCAAAGAGTACGTAACCTTTATTCGGCGCATGTACACACCCTCATTTACAGGCTATCTCCCCCAACCAGCGAACCAGGTTGCTAAGAGTTGATGATGGGGCTCCGTCGTTCAACTAGTGACCAGGTTCTAGCCAATAAGATGGTGGTTTTGGCAATCGCAGAGGTTATGTGGGTACCGCTCTCCTGTCTGCCCTTGTCATTCCCATTCTAGAGCTGGTTGAAGCATGGTCTGCTATCTTGTGGCTTCTATTTCTGCCTTGCTTACCGTGGAGTGCACTATACTTATCACTGTACATAGTGTATGTATTGCTGTTCTAAATTGGTGAAGGATAATATAAGTCCAAACTTTTTCTGCTGTGTTTATTTTGCTCCCATTACACCCGGGATAACGGGCCCATTTGGATTTCCTGGGTTGTATATGGGGGCAGTCCGGGATTGGAGCTGGACTTGGGAGAAACGGTTGAGTTTAGGGTGAAGCTCGTAGCAGGAACATTGTGCAGCTTGCTGTCTGGCATTGCTTTAAAAAATTTTCCCGTGTCAGTTGCTTTATGATCAGCCTTGCTATTGTGTGATCGTTAAACAGCGCGCTACTAGCTTGTTTCGGTGTGCTCGCTTCACTACGGGTCAATCTTCTAGAACAGTGTAGCTGTCTGGCATTGCTTTACAAATTTTGCGTGTCAGTTGTTATACCCTTTTTCGTGTGGAGAATTTTGCAGTCGGCTTTGCTTGTATGCGTTTTCCCTGCAATATATTGTGCATAGCTAAGCGTGTTCTGCAAATTTACGTGTTGCGTTGGGGTATTCTGCAATCGTACTGTGCATAGCGAAAAACTTATGCCCCCTTTAGACGAGTCAGACGTCGGGTTGTCGGCATATACTTTGCTAACCTACCTAAATTGTCCCTACAGCGTTGTTGGAAAAAATTTGCTGTTCCATTGGCATTAAATACAAACGCACTCTCACAGCTGCGCAACTGCGTTCACTGATTGCTGACAAATTATAGAAGAAGAGAGGCACATCAGACTCCTCCCTTACGGGAGTTTGGGCAAAAACTCCTATGTTCTCGCAGGAGGAAGATGATACACCTACGGAGCAAAATGGTCAGTATAGTGCAGCTGGGTTGTCTCAGGGTGAATCAGCGTCGTTGGCACTTGAGCTGGCAAAATTAATCTTGAGCAAACTAGGAACAGAGAGCATTCGCAAGGGAAGAATATGATAGGGAAAGAGAAAGGGGGGCAGTTTTCGCTTTCCCTGTAAATAATTTTAGTTTACAGAAAGCAGTACAGTTTGTTCCCCGCTTAAATGAGGCCGAACCAAAGCAATTTTTCGAAAGCTTCGAAAATCAGGCTCGAGCCTTGAGGTGGCCCGGAAACAGCATTGGGATCATTGGTTCATACAGCATTATTGGGTAAGGCACGGGAATTTTAAACGTCAGTATTAAATGACGCTGAATTTTCTGATTATCAAGTAGTGAAGACCACAGTGTTGGGAGCATATACATGTATCCCAGCCAAATACAAACAAAATTTTAAGCTGGGCAGACGACAGCTTGGTCAATCCCTAGTGGACTTTGTGAGACAGCAAACCAAAGCTTTTACCAGCTGGTATAAAGCAAGTGGTGTCTCTACCTTGAGGAGCTGGTGCAGCTTATTCTGATTGATAACCTGCTGGAGTCTGTGGGACCAGAGGTTCGAGTCTTTCTGCAGGATCGTGACTTAACCACTGCATTGGAGGCAGCCAGGTTGGCTGATACCTTCGAAACTAACCGCTCCTTGTCCGAGCGGTCCTGTCTCTCTTTTCAACAGCCTGGCATGAGCAGAGATCGTCAACCTTGGAGAATGAAGTGCCACCCGGAGGGAAAAACGTCTCGTCAGCCAACTAAGTCACCTGGTGGCCACGCTTCTCAACATTGGTCCACCTGCGGAGAGGCAAACACTCATGGTGCATCTCGACAACAGTATCCAGAGAGACACCAGCCAGAACGACACCATTTGCAACGTCAGCAGGGAGTAAAGGGGCAAGCCTGTGTCTGCTTCCTCTGCAACAAAGTAGGTCACATCCGTCCCAACTGCCCCCATAAACCCCAACCCATTGGGAAAATCTCTAATATCCCTGGTAACATGTTCCCTAGAGAAGTAGAAAAAGGTATGGCCCCTTATTATTGCAAGAGTCTTTTTTCCCCTTCAGGAAAACTCAGAAACAACTAAAAGTAAAACCTTTAGAGATACTGGAGCATATTGCTACTTGTAAGAGAAGGAATATTACCCCTTTCAGAGAATACTTCTTGAATTCCTCTGTTTTATTGGAAGCATTTGGAGGGCTATATATTCTGTTCCTTTGCATAAAATTATGTACAGTGCAAATATTACACTGGGTACTTGACTGTAGGTGTTTTCAAAAGGTTTCCCCCATGAAAAAATGCCATGTTATTACTGGGTAAAACATTACTACTGTTAGTTGTGTCCTGAACCTATAATGATTAATTCTTCTCGGTGTTGGCCATACTCGGGCAACATCCCAAGGGTTGTCTGGAGAGAATGTTGACCTATCCTTGGACGACTCCGAAAATTTGGAATAGCCACGTTGTTTTATGAGGCACACGGCCGGAGCCTCGTTTAAAACAAGTGAACAGACCCGATCAAGCCTTCCTATTTCCCAGGTTACAGGATTGCCCGATGTCCTGTTTCCATGCCGAGGGACTGTCCTTCCGGGAGGAACAACGAAAGGCCCTTCTTTAAAATTCGCTTTTGAGGCAGCCATGGGTAATCCTCTTTGGGTCATCCGGTCAAGTATGATTAAAAACGATAAATTTTATCTGCACTGAGACTGGTAAGGAGATAGAGGGCCGGCAATTGTTTTACAGGTTAGTAGTTCCAACAAAGTATAGACCTCAAATATTAAATATAGCTCATAACACGTCATTTAGGAGGTCACTTAGGAATTTTCAAAACCTTGGTATAGAATCACAAAAGAAATTTTTTTTGGCCATAATTAAAAAAAGATGTGAAGAATCATATTAGGTGTTGCCGAGAATGTCAGCTAGTTGGAAAACCTGGATATTCCATTAAACCTGCACCTCTCCAACCTATACCCGCTGATGGAGAACCTTTTGCAGATTTAATTATAGTTTTTGTAGGTCCCCTACCTAGGTCAAAGTTTTGGAAATCAATATTTATTTACGATTATGGATAAAGTAACCAGATACCCTAAAGCAATTCCCATGCGTAGTATTAATACTAAAGCTATTCTCAAAGCTTTAACAAAATTAATTTCTTGTTTTGGCATTCCTAAAACTATTCAAAGTGATCAAGGTACTAAGTTTACTGCCAAAGCATTTAGGGAAGTATTAACTAGGTTGGGGTAATTCACAACTTATCCACTGCCTATCATCCTCAGTCCCAAGGCGCCTTGGAAAGATTTCCCCCAGACATTAAAAACAATGATGAGAACTTTTTGCATGCACTTTCCCACAGACTGGGTGAATCACTACCTTTGTTGCTGTTCTCAGTACGAGAGACGGTGCAAGAGTTTTACAGGGTATAGTCCGTTTGAGCTTTATCTTTGGGCACAATGTACGAGGTCCTCTTCGGGTGCTCAAGAAGGATTTGGGTGGAGAAGACGTTTAGCTCAACACTCTACAACCCGTCTTCAAGGTTGCAGGTGGCACGTGAGTTAGCCAAGGCTAACCTAAAGACAGCTCAAAGTAAGATGAAACAGAGGTATGACAAAAAGTGCACAATTCTGGTCCTTCCATCCAGGAGACAAGGGGTTGGGGCAGGAACCTATACCTGGCCACACCTGAAAGCTAGATTTTTCGGGACCTATGCAGAAATTTTAAGTAGATTATCTGATTTTAAATTATGTGGTAGCTCCCATTGATAAGACCTCAAAAACAAAACTTACCACATTAATCAATTAAAATACTTTATACACCAGATAAAGTCCCAGTAATAACTCTGTCCTCTACCTCTGAGGACGACTCTGATTCTTTGCACTCTATCTCTGAAATTAATATTAAACTTTCAAAATTCTGTCCTCCTCAAGGATCCTAGCCCTTTAATGGAGGGATTATCTGAAATGCAAGCAACAAATTTAACGGAGCTTCTACAGTCATATCCTAATTTTTTTCGGATGTGCCGAAAAATGTAGTTAGATTATTTATGATGTAGATGTGGGAAACTCTAAACCAATTAAACTCTCCCCTAACAGAGCTTTAATCCTGGAAAAACAAAGGCTACTTTAGCAGGAAGTAGAATTTTTGTTAAAACATGGTTTTGTGGAGGAGCATCTTTGTCCATGGGCTTCACCGTGCATCCTTGTAAAGAAGGCTGATGGAGGGTTTCGTTATGTGTACAGGGCTACCGTAAGGTGAATGAGGTCAAAAATTACAGATGCTTACCCTCTTCCTCGTCTGGATGACGTAATTGACTTTGTGGGTTTAAAGGGTACTTTTTTGTCCAAGTTAGATCTCCTTAAAGGCTACTATCAGGTACCTTGCAGATAAGGCGAAGGAAATCTTGCCTTCGTAATTTTCCCGGAGGTCATTATCAATACACAGTTACCCCCTTCGGAATGAAAAATTCCCCCTCTTCATTCCAGAAACTTATCCATCAGGCTATTTTAAAGGACTTGAAGGCACGGCAGCGTACCTAGAAAGATATTGTTGTGGTGTCCCGATACTTGGGATCAACACCTACTTAGACTTAAGGCTCTGTTTGAGACCTTAAGAAAATAAGAACATTAAGAATGTAGGAACACTGCAGAAGGCCTACTGGCCCATACGAGGCAGGTCCTTATCAAGACGACATCTACCTAAAGCTACTCTGCAGGAACACTGCAGGCCTGTTGGCCCATACTAGGCAGGTCCTTTACAATTTATCCCACTAACAAACATTTGACCAACCCAATTCCCAATGCCACCCAAGAAACAAGCTCCGATGTGCAAGTCCCTCTCAAATCCAACCCCTCCCACTCATGTACTTATCCAACCTAAATTTGAAACTAGTGGTGACGTGTACTTAGCTCAGTGGTGACGTGTACTTAGCTCTGTGAAGACCTATTTGTGTGCTCTCTGTGAATCTGTACCAGGATGCCTTCTCTTGAGCAACTTTACCAGCAGCTGAGAGAGGAGCTCAGAGTTGCTAAGATGGAGATACGGCGATTAAAGGAGGAGAACAAGAGGATTCGTAGTAATCCTTCTGTTGTGAGTCCCCAGGTTAAGAGGGGGCTTGGTCAGTGGTCGGGCAACAATGGGAACCAAGCTGAAGATCAAGAAAACGGTTGGAGAGGCTGAAACACGAGAAACCCGAAGACTACCGTGGAAACTTCCAACTCATTCTCGGTGCTACCTGACGAAAAGGGAGTGTTTTTGCTGGGAATGCCACAACGAGCACCAAAGAAGATTGGCAGAGTGAGTAAGAATCCCTTTGAAACCCCCAAAGAAAACCATCGAGAAAAGTCTGCGAATTCTACAAGGGGTGTAATGCTCTGGCAAT
>NW_026470057.1:0-131084 GCF_026875155.1 Cherax quadricarinatus | reverse complement strand
CGTGGTGCTGGAAAACCTCATGTCACCAACATGTTAAGGACACTACCAGAGTGAGAGGGGAGGATGAACCAGCAAGATTGGACCTTGTGTTCACCCTGGGCAGCTCAGACATTGAGGACATCAAGTATGAGAGTCCCCTAGGAGCTAGCGACCACGTGGTTCTGTGCTTTGAATACATAGTAGAGCTGGAAGTGGAGAGAATAACAGGAGTAGAATGGGAAAAACCTGACTATAAAAGAGGGGACTACATAGGGTTGAAGAACTTCCTGCGGGAGGTCCAGTGGGACAGAGAACTGGCAGGAAAGCCAGTAAATGAAATGATGGAATATGTAGCAACAAAATGCAAGGAGGCAGTGGAAAGGTTCATTCCCAAGGGAAAACAGTAACAACGGAAGACCAGAACAACCCCCTGGTTCACCCGACGGTGTAAGGAGGCAAAAACAAAGTGCAATAGAGAATGGAAAAAGTACAGAAGGCAGAGAACACACGAAAATAGGGAGATCAGTCGCAGAGCCAGGAATGAGTACGCACAGGTAAGGAGGGAGGCCAGCGACAGTATGAAAATGACATAGCATCGAGAATCAAGACTGACCCGAAACTGTTGTATAGCCACATCAGGAGGAAGACAACAGTCAAAGACCAGGTGATCAGATTAAGGACAGAAGGTGGAGAACTCACAAGAAATGATCAGGAGGTATGTGAGGAGCTGAACAGGAGATTTAAGGAAGTTTTTACAGTAGAGACAGGAAGGGCTGTGGGAAGACAGAACAGAAGGGAACATCAAGAGGGAATATACCAACAAGTGTTGGATGACATACGAACAACTGAGGAGGAGGTGAAGAAGCTCTTAAGTGACCTTGACACCTCAAAGGCGATGGGACCAGACAACATCTCCCCATGGGTCCTTAGAGAAGGAGCAGAGATGCTGTGTGTGCCTCTAACCACAATCTTCAACACATCCCTTGAAACTGGGCAACTACCTGAGAAATGGAAGACAGCCAATGTAGTCCCCATATTTAAGAAAGGAAACAGAAACGAGGCACTAAACTACAGACCTGTGTCTCTGACATGTATCGTGTGCAAAGTCATGGAGAAGATCATCAGGAGGAGAGTGGTCGAACACCTGGAAAGGAACAAGATTATAAATGAAAACCAGCATGGGTTCATGGAAGGCAAATCTTGTATCACAAACCTCCTGGAGTTTTATGACAAGGTAACAGAAGTAAGACACGAGAGAGAGGGTTGGGTAGATTGCGTTTTCCTAGACTGCAGGAAGGTCTTTGACACAGTTCCCCACAAGAGATTAGTGCAGAAGCTGGAGGATCAGGCACACGTAAAAGGAAGGGCACTGCAATGGATAAGGGAATACCTGACAGGGAGGCAGCAACGAGTCATGGTACGTGAAGAGGTATCACAGTGGGCGCCTGTTACGAGCGGGGTCCCACAGGGGTCAGTTCTAGGACCAGTGCTATTTTTGATATATGTGAACGACATGATGGAAGGAATAGACTCTGAAGTGTCCCTGTTCGCAGATGACGAGAAGTTGATGAGAAGAATTAAATCAGACGAGGATGAGGCAGGACTGCAGAGACCTGGAGAGGCTGGACATGTGGTCCAGTAACTGGCTTCTCGAATTCAATCCAGCCAAATGCAAAGTCATGAAGATTGGGGAGGGGCAAAGAAGACCACAGACAGAGTATAGGCTAGGTGGACAAAGACAAACAGACCTCACTCAGGGAGAAAGACCTTGGGGTGACCATAACACCGAGCACATCACCGGAGGCACACATCAACCAAATAACCGCTGCAGCATACGGGCACCTGGAAAAACCTGAGAATAGCGTTCCGATACCTTAATAAGGAATCGTTCAAGACACTGTACACTGTGTATGTTAGGCCCATACTGGAGTATGCAGCACCAGTCTGGAACCCACACCTGGTCAAGCACGTCAAGAAGTTAGAGAAAGTACAAAGGTTTGCAACAAGGCTAGTCCCAGAGCTCAAGGGAATGTCATACGAGGAAGGTTAAGGGAAATCGGACTGACGACACTGGAGGACAAAAGGGGTCAGGGGAGACATGATAACGACATACAAGATACTGTGGGGAATAGACAAGGTGGACAGAGATAGGATGTTCCAGAGAGGGGACACAGGGACAAGGGGTCACAACTGGAAGCTGAAGACTCAGACGAGTCACAGGGACGTTAGGAAGTATTTCTTCAGTCATAGAGTTGTCAGCAAGTGGAATAGCCTAGCAAGTGAAGTAGTGGAGGCAGGAACCATACATAGTTTTAAGAAGAGGTATGACAAAGCTCAGGAAGCAGAGAGAGAGAGGATCCAGTAGCGATCAGTGAAGAGGCGGGGCCAGGAGCTGAGTCTCGACCCCTGCAACCACAATTAGGTGAGTACAATTAGGTGAGTACACACACACACACACCTACACACCTACACACACACACACACCTACACACCTACACACACACACACACCTACACAACACACACACACACACCTACACACACACACACCACCACACACACAACACACACACACACACACACACACACACACACACACACACAACACACACACCACACACACACACACCTACACACACACACACACCTACACACCTACACACAAAACACAACCTACACACCTACACACACACACACACACCTACACACACACACACACCTACACACACACACACACACACACACACACACACACACACACACACACACAACACCACACACCTACACAACACACACACCTACACACCTACACACACACACACACCTACACACAACACACACACCTACACACACACAACAAACCCACGCAAGATAACAAGATCTCTGAAGCAGTAAAAAAATCAGTTTCTGGAATGGTCTATATAAAAGAGAGCAACTCCAGATTTATTTTAAATAATGGTCATTAGTATGATTAAGTCCTTGTCAGGAGATGCTCTGTCTCCTGACAAATCAAACATTGATAGTGATAATTAAACTGGAATGTCATGTAATTTTACTCACAAACCACGGTACGGGTGAGGCTTGAACTCCGGGCCGTCGTTGAATGAGGAGGCACCTTCTTGAACATCTGAAGCTACTCCACTCAAGGTTTTGGAAATTATCCTAGTCATTCCAGGATGCTGGGAATGGGTTTATTAACTTTGGTCATTGGGCACCTGCACATTTCGTTTTTCAACTGGAATCTGGCACTCGTTACCCTACACGAATGTTAATAATAATAATAATAAGAAGAAGAATCCAGTTGCACAGTTGAAGGCTAAGTAGATACGACACTAAAGTTTTTATATCATAGAAGACCGGTATTTCAGACTACCGGTCTGACAGATTTAGTCTGTATTTCAAATATTAAACATACTGGACTGTATCCTCTTCGCAACAAATAAAACTAGGAACTACCAGTGGTCAGGTACAACTCGCAATTGAGGTGGCTGTGGTGGGAAGCTGCATGCATGCACAGCTGCACGCATAGAAACAAATATCACTGATGTAAACACACAAGAGGAGCCTGGGTATGTTGATTGGGGCGGCGAGAGTTGGTGTTGTGAATGGAGTGGTTTGTGTCGGTAATGGAGCGAGCCTGCCCTGACTGATGCCCAATGTAATAAGATTTGGCTTGGCGCGAGTCTACCAGAAAATGTTTGTAGGTGCAGTTGTGGAGCGTAAGCTGGTGTGTGTTTTTGCGGTGTGTCTGACAAGTGCTGACCTTTATTTTAGTTCTCCTTGAGTTAGTTAGTTAGTTTAATATGTTTATTATGCACCCCATACCCATCCTGTGGGTGGTAGTCAAAAGATTACAGAGGTACATAATTGGTCCAGGGACTGGACTCCAAAGTTTTGATAGCTGAGCAAGTTACAGAGGTAATGAATTCACAATTTACAAAGGTAATGAACTCACAAATTACAAAGGTAATGAACTCCGGGTAGGTCTAGTCACAATCATGACAAGTTACAAAGGTATTTACAGATTACAGAGGTACGTAATGGATCCAGGGACCGGGCCCCAAAGTTTGGATGGCTGAACTAGGTACAAGGTAATGAACTCACAAGTTACAAAGGTAATGAATACTGTAAGAATGGTTACTTACGTTTATACATGGCTACAATCATGAACAAATTATAGTGTAATGAGCAATTCACACTTCCACACCCGGTCACAACTGTAGTGAGTTATTGGTGCAAATGTTGATTGTTGAGTCTCTCTCTCTCTCACACACACACACACACACACACACACACACATATACAAATTCACACACACACACACACACTCATACCGGTGAAGAGCAACCGGTGAAGAGGCGGGGCCAGGAGCTAAGACTCGACCCGTGCAACCACAAATAGGTGAGTACAAATAGGTGAGTACACACACACACCCACTCATACACACACTCAGACACATACACACACACACACACACACACACACACACACACACACACTCGCAAATACAACAGGCCTAGTGTTTAATCGACATGTGCCTAGGACAAAATGGTAACTAAGTAACTAACACACACACACACTCGCAAATACAACAGGCCTAGTGTCTAATCGACATGTGCCTAGGACAAAATGGTAACTAACACACAAAAGCACACACACACAAAAGCACACACACACAAAAGCACACACACACAAAAGCACACACACACAACAAGCACACACACACACAAAAGCACACACAGACAAAAGCACACACACAAAAGTGCACACACAAAGCACACACACACAAAAGCACACACACACAAAAGCACACACACACAAAAGTGCACACACACACAAAAGTGCACACACACACAAAAGCACACACAACACAAAAGCACACACACACAAAAGCACACACACACAAAAGCACACACACAAAAGCACACCACACACACACAAAAGCATGCACACACACACAAAAGCACGCACACACACACACAAAAGCACACACACAAAAGTGCACACACACACACAAAAGCACACACACAAAGCGTGTGCACACACACAAAAGCGTGTGCACACACACACAAAAGCACACACACACACAAAAGCACACACACACAAAAGCACACACACACAAGCAACACACACACAACACACACACACAAAAGCACACACACAAAAGCACACACACACAAAAGTGCACACACAAAAGCACACACACAAAAGCACACACACACACAAAAGCACACACACACAAAAGCACACACACAAAAGTGCACACACAAGTACGCACACACAAAAGCACACAAACACAAAAGCACACACAAAAGTGCGCACACACAAAAAACACACACACACAAAAGCACACACACACAAAAGCACACACACACAAAAGCACACACACACAAAAGTGCACACACAAAAGCACACACACAAAAGCACACACACACACAAAGCACACAACCAAAAGCACACACAATGCCGCACACAAAAGCACACACAACAAAGGCACACACACACAAAAGCACACACACACAAAAGCACACACACACAAAAGCACACACACACAAAAGCACACACACACAAAAGCACACACACACAAAAGCACACAAACAAAACACACAAAAGCACACACACACAAAAGCCACACACACAAAAGCACGCACACACACACAAAAGCACACACACACAAAAAAGCACACACACACAAAAGTGCACACACACAACAAAAGCACACAACACACAAAAGCACACACACACAAAAGCGCACACAACAAAAAGCACACACACAAAAAACGCACACCACAAAAGCACACACACACAAAAGCGCACACACAAAAAGCACACACACAAAAGCACACACACACAAAAGCACACACAACAAAAGTGCACACACACAAAAGCACACACACAAAAGCACACACACACAAAAGCGCACACACAAAATCACACACACAACACACAAAAGCACACACACACACAAAAGCACACACACACAAAAGTACACACACACACAAAAGTGCACACACACAAAAGTGCACACACACAAAAGTGCACACACACAAAAGCACACACACAACAAAAGCACACACACACAAAAGCGTGCACACAAAAAGCACACACACAAAAGCACACACACACAAAAGCACACACACACACAAAAGCACACACACACAAAAGCACACACACAAAAGCACACACACACATATCTCCAGTCTCCAGGTAAACACAAAAAGCACACACACACACAAAGGCGCACACACACAAAAGCACGCACACACACAAAAGCACACACACAAAAGCGCACACACACAAAAGCGCAACACACAACAAAAGCACCACACACACAAAAGCACACACACACAAAAGCGCGCACACACAAAAGCACACACACACAAAAGCGCACACACAAAAGCACACACACACACACAAAAGCACACACACAAAACCCACACACACACAAAAGCACACACACACAAAAGCACACACACACACAAAAGCGCACACACACAAAAGGCACACACACAAAAGCACACACACAGAAAAAGCACACACACACAAAAGCACACACACACAAAAGCACACACATACACAAAAGCACACACATCACACAAAAGCACACACACACAAAGCAGACACACACAAAAGCACACACACACAAAAGCACACAACACACAAAAAGCACACACACACCAAAAGCACACACACACAAAAGGACACACACACAAAAGCACACACACACAAAAGCAGACACACACAAAAGCACACACACACACACACACCCACAAAAGCACACACAAGCACACACACACAAAAACACACTGCTCATAAAACACCGATGGGGATTTGAGGAAATGGAAGGCATGGACATGATTGGAGAAAGAGACTACATTGTAGGTACAATTCAGTCCGGAGAACATAAAGTAGTCATTGGAGTGATGTATAACCCACCACAGAACTGCAGGAGGCCAAGAGAGGAGTACGAAGAAAACAACAGGGTGATGGTGGACACACTGGCTGAGATGGCAAGAAGAGCTCACTCGAGCAGAGCAAAGTTACTAGTAATGGGCGATTTCAACCACAGGGAGATCGACTGGGAAAACCTGGAGCCACATGGGGGTCCCGAAACATGATGAGCCAAGATGATGGATGTGGTACTTGAAAACCTCATGCATCAACATGTCAGGGACACAACCAGAGAGAGAGGGGAGGATGAGCCAGCAAGAACTGGATCTTGTGTTCACCCTGAGCAGTTCAGACATTGAGGACATCACTTACGAGAGGCCCCTTGGAGCTAGCGATCATGTGGTTCTGAGTTTTGATTATATAGTAGTTACAAGTGGAGAAGGTAACAGGAACTGAAGGGGACAGGCCAAACTATAAAAGGGGGGACTACACAGGTATGAGAAACTTCCTGCAGGAGGTTCAGTGTGACAGAGAAATGGTAGGAAAATCAGTAAACGAGATGATGGAATATGTGGCAACAAAGTGCAAGAGGCAGAGGAAAGTTTTGTTCCCAAGGGAAACAGAAATAATAGGAAGACCAAAACGAGTCCTTGGTTTACCCGAAGGTGTAGGGAGGCAAAAACTAAGTGCAACAGAGAATGGAAAAGGTACAGGAGGCATAGGACCCAGGAAAACAAGGAGATTAGTAGTTTAGTTAGTTTAATATGTTTATTATGCACCCCATACCCATCCTGTGGGCGGTAGTCAAAAGATTACAGAGGTACATAATTGGTCCAGGGACTGGACTCCAAAGTTTTGATAGCTGAGCAAGTTACAGAGGCAATGAACTCACAATTTACAAAGGTAATGAACTCACAATTTACAAAGGTAATGAACTCCAGGTAAGTCTGGTCACAATCATGACAAGTTACAAAGGTATTTACAGATTACAGAGGTACGTAATGGGTCCAGGGATTGGGCCCCCAAAGTTTTGACAGCTGAACTAGGTACAAAGGTAATGAGCTCACAAGTTACAAAGGTAATGAATTCTGTGATTAGTAGAAGAGCCAGAAACGAGTTTGCACAGATAAGGAGGGAGGCCCAGCGACAGTATGAAAACGACATAGCATCGAAAGTCAAATCTGACCCGAAACTGCTGTATAGCCACATTAGGAGGAAGACAACAGTCAAGGACCAGGTGATAAGGCTGAGGAAAGAAGGTGGAGAACTCTCAAGAAACGATCAAGAGGTATGTGAGGAGCTCAACACGAGATTTAAGGAAGTATTTACAGTAGAGACAGGAAGGACTCTGGGGGGACAGACCAGATGGGGACACCAGCAAGGAATACACCAACAAGTGTTGGACGACATACATACAGATAAGGAGGTGGTGAAGAAACTGCTAAGGGACATCATCCCTAAAAGGCAATGGACCGGAAACATCTCCCCTGGGTCCTTGGAGAGGGAGCAGATATTTGTGGTCCACTTACCACAATCTTCAACATGCCCCGGGAAACGGGCAACTACTGAGGTGGGGAAGACGGCAAAGTAGTTCCCATTTTAAAAAAGGAGACAGAAAAGGGCACTAAACTATGGCCCCTTTTCATTGACGTGTATGTATGAAAATTTTAGGGAAAGATTATCGGAGGAGAGTGGGGGAGCACCGGGAACGGAACAAGAGAAAAAGCCACCAGCACGGATTCACTGAAGGCAAATCCTTGTAAACAAACCTTCTGGAGGTTTATGATAAAAAACAGAATAAGACCAAGAGAGGGGTGGGTTGTTTGCATTTTCTTGGACTGCAAAAAGGGCCCTTTTGACACAGTTTCCACAAGATTTTAGTGCAGAAGCAGGCATCGGGGTCATATAACGGGAAAGGGGCACTGCAAGGGTCAGAGAATACCTGCGGGAGGCAACAACGATCATGGTACAATGATGTATCACAGGGGGCCCTGTGACGAGGGGGGTTTCCCCAACAGGGGTCGGTCCTAGGACCATGCTTTTTGGTAATTGAACGACATGATGGAAGGTTAATTCGAGTGCCCCTGTTTGCAGATGTGAATTAATGGGGAAATTAAATCTGGGGACCGGCAGGACTTCAAAGAGACCGGGACGACTGGAAAACCTGGTCCAGCAAATGGCTTCTCGAATTTAATCTTGCAAATGAAATCATAAGATAGGGGAAGGGCACGAAACCACAACAAGCTACGCAGGGGCCCAAAAGACTGCAAACCTCCTCAAGGGAAAGATCGGGGGTGAATAACACCGAGCATGTCCCCCGAAGCACACATCAATCAGAAACGCTGCAACATAGGCGCCGGGCAAACCGAGAACAGCATTCGATACCTTAGTAAGGAATCGTTCAAAAAAAACGTACACCGTGTATGTCGGGCCCAACGGAGTAAAAGCACCTTTTTTGGAACCCGCACTTAAATAAAACGTCAAGAAACTAGAGAAAGGCAAAGGTTTGTGAAAAGGGTTAGTTCCAAGCTAAGGGGAATGTCCCCTATAAAAAAATTAAGGGAAATTGGGCCTGAGGACACGGGGACGGGGGGTCGGGGACATGATAACAATATAAAATACTGCGGGAATAAAAAGGTGGACAAAGACGGATGTTCCAGGGGGGGGACACAAAAACAAGAGGCCAAAATTTTGGAAATTGAAGAAAAACAAATGATCAGAGTATAGGAAGTATTTCTTCATCAAGAGTTGTAAGGCAGGGGAATAGCCTAGAAAATGACGTATGGGGCGGGAAACCCATACACAGTTTTAAGACAGGTTTGAAAAAAGCCATGGAGCGGGAGAGAGGCCCATAACAACCCGGGTGAAGAGGGGGGGCCAGGAGCTAAGACTCACCCCTGAAACCACAAATAGGTGAGTACAAAAAGGCGGTAAAGCAAAGCACACACGCGGCGAACACAAGCGTGCACACACACCACACACACACAAGCACACACACACAAGCCACACACAAGACACACACACAAGCATGCACACAAAAGCGTGCACACACAGCCGCCACACAACACGCAAAAAACACACACACAACAAAACACCAACACCACACAACACACACACACAAGCACACACACACAACACAAAACCCCACAAGCACAACCACAACACACACCCCCAACACCACACATGTGACACAACAACGCACACAACAAGCACACCACCCCCAAACCCAAACAACACCGAGGGGGTCCGGGGGTGCAACTGGGCACACAAGGCTTCGAGAATCCTATGTTATAAGGGGCAGTACTGCAAACGTAATCATGGTAGTGACATCGTCAGTGAACAATAATACGAGTGATAACTAAAGTTATTATTAGAAAAAGGCGTGAGAAAGCCTGAAATTATCCATTATCCAAAAATTACCCAAACTTTTGGTCACTGGGCAGCAGGGGCCTGCCGAAGCAGTGACGTCCGCCAAGTTTGTGCCATTATCAATAATGAATGTAATAATATGAAGTGTTACTATCAAAGTGAAAAGTGAAATCGGTGAGGAACGAGGGATGTAGAGCAGTGGTTAAACACACGGATAAAGGACTCCAAAAAGGGATTTAGGCTAGTAACGACTACGTCATCAGCATCTGGCAACTTGGCCAATCCACGCAAGTATCCCTATTTGGTTTCATTCCCGGGCTTGGCTTGGCCTTGCACACTATTAGATACGGGGCACTCCCTCCTGCAAGCTATTACAGTAGTTTTTAATAAAATACTTGGGAACTAGAAGCCTCTCTAAATGTGAAAAAGGAATTTGGAAATAATAACGCAATAATTGATATTTAAATCCAAAAAGGGACAATAACGAAGAGTGTACTTTTTCTAGGAAAGACAGAACAGAGGGGAAAAAAGGGGATCTCCCCCCCCCCCCCCCCCCCCCTAACCTTTCCTCCCCCTCACACACACAAAAAGGGGAACATTTTTGAAGCTTTAGACCCATAGCAATTATCGCTTTTTAAAACCCAGAATTACTGATTATTAAGAGTATCTCCCGCATACCTCCCCCCCCCCCACACACACCCCAAAAAAAACTGCAGAAAAAACTACGCTAAACTACAGACGGTGTCACTGACATGTAGCATAAAAATTATGGAAAAGATTGTCGGGAGAAAAATGGGAAATCTAAAAAGGGAATATCTCATCCCAGCAGCCAACATGGTTTCAGAGACGGGAAACCGTGTCACAAACCTACTGGATTTCATGACAGGGAAGCAAAGACAAAGGGTGGGTGGTTATTTTCTTTTGGGCTGCAAGAAGGGTTTGACAAGTACCACACAAAAGATTAGTGCAAAAAATGGAGGACCAAGCAGGGGTAACAGGAAGGGACTCAAGGATCAGGGGGTTTCTTGCAGGAAAACAGCCGAGTAATGGTTCATGCGAGGTTCAAGTGGGGACCTGTGACCACGGGGTCCCACAGGGTCAGTCCTGGGCCATGCTGTTTCTGGTATTTGTGAAGACATGACGGGAAGGAATAAACCCGAGGGTCCCGTTTTGCGATGACGTGAAGTTGATGGAAGAGTTTTATTCGACGAAGACCAGGGAGAAATACAAAGGGGCTGGACAGGCTGCAGACCTGGGCCGCAACGGCTAGAACAGTTTTTCTGGGGGCACTCGATGATGCACAAGGGGGTTTTTCCTCTAAGAAAAAGGGAGTAATTTTAAAATAGAAAGAGACAAGCCTCTCTTTAAAGGCCCGACGGAAAAGAAAAAGAGGGAAAAAAAAGGGAAAAAAAAATGGAGGGAGAAGGAGAGAAAAAAAGAGAAAATAAAAGGAACGGAGAGGAAAAGGGGAAAAAAAAAGAAAAGAAAGAAAGAAAACCCAAAACCCCCAAAAGGGGAAATTTAAAGCGAGAACAAAGTCCCCGAAGGGCCCCACTTAAACAAAGGTCCTAACAGGGGGCAAAGGTAGGGAGACTAAGCCCAAAAAAATAAAATTTTTAGCAAAGGTAACCCGGGAAGATAAAAAGAAATTTTTTTTGGAGGCACCAAAAATTTTTAAACAAGCCATGAGCCCGACGCCAAAATGATTCGCGGCGGGTAAAACCCCAAAAGGGGGCCCCGCCCCCCCCAACTAGCTGTGATCAAAAACCTGAAAAATATCAAAATTTTATCCATGGGGGAGGGGGTGGCACGGGGCATCCCCCAAATTTACTAAAAAAAAAAACAAAACCCACCCAAAAGGGGGCAGTAAAGAAAAGAAAGAATTTTAGACCAAAAATAAAAACAAAAAAATTCGAAAAGGGCAAAAAGAAAAACATACCCATCGATCCCATATTCACACCCAGGGCCAACAGGGATAAAACAGTCCCTTCCCCGCGTCCAACTCGGATCAAAACGCAAGGCCTAAATTTCACCCAGAAGACAAAAAGAATCAGTTAAAAAAAAACAAACCTTCCCAAGGGGGGTAAAGCCACAAAATGCTGCAAAAATAACATGAAAAGGGGCGTTGAGGACATAATTTTCCTCACAACAGAAAAAAGTAAAATCCCCTCAATGATAAAAACCGAGGAAAGCTACGTAAAAGTCTTAAAGGACAGTAACCTCCCATTTGCCCATCCCATACCACAACCAAGGATTTCAGAAACAGTGTCTTTTCCCTTTCAGAACACCCGAATCTCATGACACTGTCTTTCCAGCAGACCTCCCCCCTCCAGGCACCTCAACCAAACTTTCAGTGGGCTGCAGAAAACAATTGAAAGTTTCAAAAAATGAGAATTTCCCCAATTACTCAGATTGGTAAAAATGAGAAATTAATTTCCCCAGATACAAAAAAATTCTTTTCTGGCCAAAAAATAAACGAAAACACCAACCAAAGCCGGGAGTGATCATGTCGGGGGATCTCACCTTCAAAGGGCCATAACATTGTTCAACGCTCTCTAGAAAAAGACAGGATGGATAATGAAACCTTCAAAACTAGGAAGCCAAGCCCATGATGACACTCTTCAGGGCACTTTCTATCTAGGCGGAATTTGCTGCACACTAAAAGCACCTTTCAAGGCAGGTGAAATGCTGACCAGAAAATGTACAAAACCTTCACGGCACGCATAACGGGGAAAAACACCTCAATTACTGGAGCCTTGAGGGTTTCCGAACCTTATTCCCTGGGAACCCGGCGGGGGAATACATGATTATTACACCTGGAAAATCCTAGAGGGCGTACCAACTTGCACACAAAATCACTCACTACGAAAACAAAAGACATGGCAACGATGCAACATCCCCCCAAAGAAAAGCAGGGGTGTCATAGCACGTTAAGAGAAACCCTACAAGAATGTCAGGGCCCGAGACTGTTTAAGTGCCTCCCCCATACATAAGGGGAAACCAACCGACCCCTAGTCTTTAAGCTGGGACTGGACAAGACCAAAAATCGGTTTTTGACCACCGGGTGTGGGGTCGTACGTTGTTTGCGGCACCAGCACAACGCCGGTTACAGGTCTGATCCACCAGGGGCGGGTCACAGACCGGGGGCCCCGGGGGGGTTGACCCCCGAACTCACTCCAGGTAAATCCAGGGAACCAACGATGAAAAACTAACAAACATTACGTGAAAGCGTCTGCCTGTCCCACGCCCAGCCAGTTTTAGTCAGTTTTCCCGAAACCTTTATCTACTGGTGCCATTGTTTTTCAAGCCAGGGCGGGCGGGTTTCACCATACATTCGATAAATTTTTTTTTTTATTCCATTGTTTTAGTGCTTGTAACTCTAAATAAGCCCCCTGGGGGCCCCAAAAAAAGCTAGTGCCCAAACCCCTTGGTAAAAAGGGTGAGAAACACTATCGTACCATGGTCAGCTGCAGCAATGCACCACCGTCAGCTGTACTACTCGAAGATGTGAAGAAACTATTGTTGGTGTGGCTTAAAAGAAACCAATTACCAAGAAACAATTAACCCCAGAGGATTAGCCACCCAGGATAACCCAAGAAAGTCGGTGCGTCATCGAGGACTAACTTATTTCCATTGGGTCCTTAAATCTTGTCCCCAGATGCGACTCACACCAGTCGACTAACACCCAGGTGAACAGGACAAAATGCCTGGAACTAGTGCTCATAATTGGTGAATTTAAGGCCAGCAAAGGTTTGAGATTTAAGAATCGTAGTGGCATACAGTGTGATAAGGCATGGCAAAGCTGAAAAATTCATCCCCCAACAAGTGTTCAATTGTGAGGAAACAGGCCTGTTCTGGAAGAAATTGTCCAACAGAACCTACATTACTCAGGAGGAAAAGGCACTCCCGGACAAGCCAATTGAAAGACAGGCTAACTCTGTTCTGTTGTAATGCTAGTGGGGATTGTAATGCTAGTGGGGATTGTAATGCTAGTGGGGATTGTAATGCTAGTGGGGATTGTAATGCTAGTGGGGATTGTAATGTTAGTGGGGATTGTAATGCTAGTGGGGATTGTAATGCTAGTGGGGATTGTAATGCTAGTGGGGATTGTAATGCTAGTGGGGATTGTAATGCTAGTGGGGATTGTAATGCTAGTGGGGATTGTCAATGTAGTGGGGATTGTAAAGCAAGTGGGGATTGTAATGCTAGTGGGGATTGTAATGCTAGTGGGGATTGTAATGCTAGTGGGGAATGGTAATGCTAGATGGGATTGTAATGCTAGTGGGGATTGTAAATGCTAGTGGGATTGTAATGCTAGTGGGGATTGTAATGCTATGGGGATTGTAATGCTAGTGGGATTGTAATGCTAGTGGGGATTGTAATGCTTAGTGGGGATCTGTAAATGCTAGTGGGGAGTAAGCAGTGGGAATGTAATCTAGTGGGATTGAAATTAGTGGGAAGTAGATCCATACCTCATGCAATCACTGAACTTGCAGTGTTGAAGAAAAGTGTCATCACTCATCAATACTCTTCAATAAGTGTCATCACTCATCAATACTCTTCAAATAAGTGTCATCACTCATCAATACCTTCAATAAGTGTCATCACCATCAATACTCTTCATATAAGTGTCATCACTCATCAATACTCTCATAAGTGTCATCCTCACAATACCCAATAATGCATCACTCATCAATACTCTTCAATAAGTGTCATCACTCATCAATACTCTTCAATAAGTGTCATCACTCATCAATACTCTTCAATAAGTGTCATCACTCATCAATACTCTTCAATAAGTGTCATCACTCATCAATACTCTTCAATAAGTGTCATCACTCATCAATACTCTTCAATAAGTGTCATCACTCATCAATACTCTTCAATAAGTGTCATCACTCATCAATACTCTTCAATAAGTGTCATCACTCATCAATACTCTTCAATAAGTGTCATCACTCATCAATACTCTTCAATAAGTGTCATTTATTCTTCATGTAGTATTTACTGTGCATGTATCCTTGTTTTTCTGTGTACGAAAATGTACATGTGAATTTTTTTTTTTTTCATACTTTTGGGCATCTCAAACGGATTAATTGGATTTCCATTATTTCTCATCGGGAAAATTAATTCGACTAACGACAAGCTCTCTGGAACGGATTAATATGGTTGGTTGAGGGTCCACTGTACCTTAATATGTATGCTCCAGTACAATTTGTATGACCTCTGGTAGCTAAAATTGGGAATAAAAGAGAAAGCAGTAGCAGGATGCATCTGATTTAGGATCTAAAATATACCTAGGCAAGGATATCCATTTTTCAAGTGCCAATCACCTTCTGAACTGCCTTCACAAGTTTTATATTTGTTAGTTCATTACCACTACAGTACTGTATAATAAACCAATACGAAATACACACCTGCTCTTCATCCTCAAAAAGAATGTATACATAGCCTTTGGACGTTTTAGCAGAATTTTTCCTTGCCAGCCATCTCAACTTGAATATTTCCAAAGTTCATGAAAGTCTGTTTAATTCTAGTTTCTGTCTGCTGACAGTCCACAGGGGTTAGTCCACCCCAGGAACACCTAAATAAATCATTACAATATTAAACATAGTAGTATTTTTGAATAACCAATTTAAAAAAGTAATAAGCATTCAAGTAAACACCAAAGTCTTTTCCAAGGAATATTTTACATCTTGCAAGAAAATCCCTGCAATACTATGGAAAATATAAATAAAAGGACAAGTGCAACTAATGTGACATTTATTGTGGCAACGTTTCGCTCTCCAGGCAGGCTTTATTCAAGCCTAACAAACAATAATTGGACACAGAGGGTATATTAAGGCTCAGAGACGTTGCAACTCTAGTGAGGTACCATTTTCCATGTGTAGTAATAGTAGTATTAGTAGTAATAGTAATATAGTAATAGTAATAGTACAATAGTAATAGTAAGTATAATAGTAATAGTAATATATAATTAGTAATAGTAAGAATAAGTAATAGTAGTATATAGTAATAGTAGTAATATTAATAGTAGTAATAAGAAATAGTAGTAATAGTAGTAATATAGTAATAGTAAAAAGTAATAGTAATAAAAAGTAATAGTAGTAATAGTAGTAATATAATAATAGTAATAGTAATGAGTAGTAATAGTAGTAATAGTAATAATTAGTAATAGTAAATAAATAGTAATAGTAAGAGTAGTAATATAGTAATAGTAATAAGTAAAGTAATAGTAGATAATAGTTAATAGTAATAATATAATAGTAATATTTAGTAAAAAGTAATAGTAGTTAATATATAGAAATAGAAGTAATAAGTAATAGTAAGTAATAGTTAAATAGTAGTAATAGTAAAATATAGTAGTAATAAGTAAGAGTAGTAATAGAAACAATAGTAATAGTAATAGTAATAATAGTAATAGTAGTAATAGTAATAGTAGTAATAGTAATTATAGTAATAGTAGTGAATAGAACAGTAGTAAATAGTATAATAGTAATATAGTCTAATAGTAAAAGTAAGTAATAGTAGTAATAGTAATAGTAATAGTAGTAATAGTAGTAATAGTAGTAGTAGTAATAGTAGTAATAGTAATAGTAGTAATAGTAATAGTAGTAATAGTAATAGTAACAGTAGTAATAGTAATAGTAGTAATAGTAATAATAGTAGTAATAGTAATAGCAGTAATAGTAGTAATAGTAATAGTAGTAATAGTAATAATAGTAATAGTAGTAATAGTAATAGTAGAAATAGTAGATACAGTAATAGTAGTAATAGTAATAGTAATAGCGAACAGTAATAATCAGTAGTAATAAGTAATATATAATAGATGTAATAGTAATTAGTAGTAAAAAGTAATAGTATAATAAAGTAAAGTAGTAATATAGTATAATAGAATAGTAATAGTAGTAATAGTAATAGAAAGTAATAAGTAGTAATAGTAATAGTAGTAATTAGTAATATAAGTAATAGTAGTAATAAGTAAAAGTAGTAATCTATAGTAATATTACCTAATAGTCAAATATTAGTACAATAGTAATAGAGTTAATAAGTAATAGTGAGACGAACGAAAAACGCCACATACTAACCGTAATACGACCACGGCTTTGCGGGAGTAGATTCATGGAGATTTGACAATGCTACCACGTCTACCCACTACCCACTCCTACCAACCCGCTACTACCACGACCCCTACTAGCCACTACCCCTACTACCAGCGTACTACCACACTACCTACCACTACCACTACTACCACTACCACAACTACCACTACTAACCCATTCCACTACACCGACTACCACTACTACCACTACCACTACCCCTACTACAACTACTACCACTACTACCACCTACCACTACACCACGACCACTACCACAAGCCACCACTACCACCACTACCACTCCCACTCACCAACTAAGAACCACTACCTACCACTAACCCCGCACCCCCCTCTACTTATCCACTGACCATAACCTACCCCTACGCACAACCACCAACTAGCCACATACTACCACTACCACTACTACCACTACCACTACTACTACCTCTAAACCATCTACCACTACTTCGACAACCCACTACCACTACGACCACACCACTTACTACCACTACCCCGACTACCCACTCGACCACAGACCACCACTCACAACGTAACTGACCACTACCAACGACTACCACTACTGACCTTACCCCTACACCACTACCCCTACACCACTACGACCACTACAACTAGCTACCACTTAGCCACTACTAACCACTACTACCACACCACTACTATCCACTACACTAACACCACTGACGACCACTACCCTACTACCACTACTCACTAGCTACCCACTACCACTACACCTACGACCACTACCACTACTACCCACTACCACCCCTACTACCACAGACCACTCCTACCCACCTACCACTACCTACCACTACCACTCCCTACACTATCCCCCCAGCCACTACCATCTACCACTACCACTACTACAATGGCTGACTCCAACTACCACTACTCCCACTACCCACTACTACCACTACCACTACCATCTACTACCACTACCCCTACTACCACGTACCACTACTACCACTACCATCTACTACCAGCTACCATCTAATACCACTACCACGACTACTACCACTACTACTGACTACCACTACTCTACCACTACAACTACTACCACTACTACACACTGACTACTACCCCTACTACTAGCAACTACTACTACCACTACTCTACTACCACTACTACTACCTACCAGCTACCACTACTACTACTACCACTACTACTACTACCACTACTACTACCACTAGCGACTACTACCACTACTACTACCACTACTAACTACCCACCACTACTACTACCACCACTACGTACTACCACCAACTAGTCTACGACCACTACTACTAGCTACCCACTACTACTACCCTTTTGGTGTCTGAGGGTTGGGTGGGTGTGTGGTGGGGGGGTGGAGGGGGGGGGGGGGGTGGGGGGGGGGGTTGGCGCGACTCCGACGTGCGGCGGTTTGTACAATACCACAGTGCACCACTACTACTACCACGTAACTACGACATAACACTACACTACTACCACTACTACTACTACCCGACGACCCTACCACACTACTACGATCCACTAACTTACACTACCACTAACCACTACCAACTACATACGACGACGACCTTGTGTCCCCCCTACCACCCCACATTACGCTCCCCAACCCACGACCCATCGACCCCTTCACACCCCTCAAAACCCAAAAATGGACCCCCCCCAAAATGTCCCCCATCATTACCTCGGCCCAAAACAGAACCACCCAAAACAAAGAAAAACCCGCTCGCCAAAAGCCATTGAGGTAACCAGTATGTTAATAAGCAACAAATTAAACTAAAGCAACAAATGTATCGCAAAATTTTCAAAAACTTCCTAATACGCAAAATCCTCCTGAAACCGCCCCTGCCAATCACAAATCCTCCTTTATACTCACAAAGCACAAAGGGGAAAACCACTGAAACAACCTCTTACCACATATTGTCCAAACTATTTTCATGTTACCCAATAATACTTTTTAATCCTTTTACTCTGTACGAGTTAATTGCTCTACCATATTGTATTACTTAGGGTTGTTGAGGTGGTTTCGGACATGTAGAGAGAATGGAGCGAAACAGAATGACTTCAAGAGTGTACAGTCTGTAGTGGAAGGAAGGGGGGTAGGGGGCGGCCTAGGAAAGGTTGGAGGAGGGGGTTTAAAAGGGGGTTTTGTGTGCGAGGGGCTTGGGCTTCCAGCAGGCATGCGTGGCGTGTTTGATAGGAGTGAAAAGGAGACAAAAGGGTTTTTTAAAACTTGACGGCTTTGGAGTGTGAGCAAAGTAACATTTATGAAGGATTCAGGAAACGGCAGGCCGGACTTGAGTCCTGGAGATGGAAGTACAGTGCCTGCACTCTGAAGGAGGTGTGTTAATGTTGCAGTTTAAAAAATGTATTGTAAAGCACCCTTCTGCAGACAGTGATGGAGTGAATGATGGAGAAAGGTTTTTCTTTTTCAGGGCCACCCGCCTTGGTGGGAATCGCCAGTGTGATATAAAAAAAATAAAAAAAATTACTGATATTTAGACACATGTTCAACACTTTGGGTATCTTTATTAGAAACGTTACCGCCACACAGTGGCTTCATCAGTCCATACAAAGGAAATCTTGAAGAACAGGATGAGAATGATTAATCATGTCCCCTCAACCTTGAGTCGATGTGGTCAGTCACAAATAAACAATCTTGAATAGTACATACGGCATACGTTGCTGAGAAGGAGCTTATAAACCCCGTTGGCAGGAGAAGTGCAGAGTCATAGGGTCGTGTAACATTTGTTCAATGTTGAAGTAGGCGTGTCCCAGGATTAGCAAGCGTAAGAATTCCAATATTAAGATCCCAAGAAGATTCAGTGTCTGACAGGTTTAGTAGATGAATGGTTCAGAAACCGACATGTTGATAATTAACACATTGAGTGCAACTCTTGGTATCTTTGTATGGAGCTGATGAAGCCACTGTGGGGCGAAACGTTTCCTCAATAAAGATACCCAAGAGTTGCACATGTGTCCTAATTTATCAACATGTCGGTTTCTCTGAACCATTCATCAACAAACCCTGTCAGACACTGCAACTTTTCTTGGATCTTAATACTGGGAATTCTTCGCTTGCCTAATTCTTGGGCACGACCTACTTCAACATTGAACAAATGTTACACGACCTATGACTTCTGCATGTCTCCTGCCAACGGTTTATAAGCTCCTTCTCAGCACGTATGCCGTATTCTATTCAAGATTGATGGACTGACCACATCGACTCAAGGTTGAGGGACTGATTACCTCATTCTCATCCTGTTCTTCAAGATTCTCCTTTGTATGGACTGATGAAGCCACTGTGTGGCGAAACGTTTCCTCAATAAAGATACCCAAGAGTTGCACATGTGTCTAATTTATCAACATGTCGGTTCTCTGAACCATTCATCTACAAAAAAAATACTACTACTACCACTACCACTAGTGAACATCGAAATGGTACTTCACTAGTGTTGCAAAATCACCTCTCTGAGCCTTTATATACCCTAGTGTCCATTTATTTTGTAATGGTCTTGAATAAACTCCTGTAGAGCGAAACGTTGCCGAACAATTAAAATGTTCACATTTAGTTTTGCACTTGTGTCCTTTAACGTTACATATTGTCGGAATCTACCAACATTATGACAAACTAGAAAAAGTCATTAAAAGAAGCAATTGAAAATGAGAATATACTCCAAACCGTGTACAAGATTGTCAACAAGAGGCCTAACCCTGGCAAGCCTATTAGGTGGCTTTGCAGAACTTAACTCTGCAACACTACTGTATACCTAGCCACCTACATTCCACAACCAATATATACGTTTTTTTCAACATCTAAAATATGTAAAAAAAAACGTAGATCTTTTTGTTTTAACATTTGGAAAACGTAAAAAACTTTCATCTACTTTTTTTGTTGTTATATTTGAAAATATGTAAAAAAAAAAGTAGATCTACTTTTGTAGCTACGAATTAGAACGATCTGTTTGGAGCGTTTAAGGTTAATGTGCAGTGCCAGTGTGGCACCCACATCTTGTTCAAAACACTAAATGCAATGAACACAGATTTGACAAGAGCTTTGCACAGCTAGGCTACCTTTAAAATATACTAGATTATGTGCTCTCATAACCCATCTAGCCAAAACCCTCTTCACTAACTTCCATGTGTTCATATTGTAGAGAAATTACAGAATGCAAGACCTGTTCATCTTGCTGGAGGCATGAAGAGGGCAAGGCAGAGGGTCAGTAATCAAAGAGGCAAGCAGTGAATTGCTGAAGGAAACAAACACTGAGGGAGGCAGGAAGGAACATTACCTAGTACAAGCCCATGGTTCCCTTCTTTTCTCCCAAAGAACATGCAACTCTTCCATCAGGCAAGACCTTCCCATTTGGGTTACATGCTACCCACCCCTCCTCACCTACCAACCACTTACATGTATATTAAAAAATCTACAGTTCTTTACTAATAAAAATCAAGATCTAACATGCGAAATGAACATTCAAGAAGTATGAGTGCATCAGAAAAATGTAAAATTTATATTAAGAAAAATATCGTTTACTCCTTACAGTGGGTTCAGTAAGCCCCATCAGCCAAGAATGATTATGCCATTAAGAAAAAATATTCATAATCGGAAAAAAAAAATTCACTAACAGTACATACATAACCAAATTTAAAAAAAAAATTATACAAAAGTGATAACTTGCCTTGCACGAGTAATAGGGTTTTTATGCATCCTGGTGGGCAACTCGCCACACCAAGTGCAGGTAGCATCACACACAGCTGCAATCATACATTGCATTAAATTTAATCCAAATAAATGATTAATTCAAACAAGGAGAATGGGGTGCAGCTTACTAAACACACCAAAGTCACACAGCACCTGAGAGTAACCTTCCCAGGTTTGACAAAGGTGAGTATAGATTCAATTCCAAAAATCAATGTTCAGTCACTAGTATAAAGGCAACTCTTTCCTTTTCCAATTCCCTTTTACAAGGAGCAAACAAAGTTACCATATAAACGAGGAAAGTTGTTAGATTTACAAAATGCTGTCCTATAAATATTGACCTTGACAAATAAATACCACAAAAAAAGATGGAGCCAGGAACTGTGACTTTACCACTGCAACACACGGAAGTACACAACCACACAGGCAAGTACACAACCACACAGGCAAGTACACAACCACACAGGCAAGTACACAACCACACAGGCAAGTACAACAACCACACAGGCAAGTACACAACCACACAGGCAAGTACACAACCACACAGGCAAGTACACAACCACACAGGCAAGTACACAACCACACAGGCAAGTACACAACCACACAGGCAAGTACACAACCACACAGGCAAGTACACAACCACACAGGCAAGTACACAACCACACAGGCAAGTACACAACCACACAGGCAAGTACACAACCACACAGGCAAGTACACAACCACACAGGCAAGTACACAACCACACTTCAGAAATATAAACCAAGCTCAACAAAATTTATATAGACTACTGAACAATTACAACCCATATTGCTTGCCATTAATAAAAAGTTAATCCCACAGTTATACAGTTCACCAGTATCATTAAGGTAAGCTTTCCTCCAGATAATGTCTGCTGCTATCCATAATTAAAGTTACTTTTATCTATTTAACCCTTTCAGGGTCCAAGGCCAAAATCTGAAGTCATGCACCAGTGTCCAAGAAATTTTGAAAAAAAAAAAATTATTTTTTCTTACAGAATTAAAGAGCATATTTTTGTGAAGGTAATAAAACAAAAAAAATTAGAATCTGATCAGTACTTACCGAGATACAGTGCCAAGAAGTTTGTAGAAAATGATGTGGTGGCGGCAAACATCGACGAATTCCACATACGCGTATTATATTATTTTGTTGTTTTAGTTGTTTTTTCTTTTCTTTTCCAATTTTTTTCTATTCCTACTAACATTTGGGGCCTGAGAGACCAATACTGTATATAATTGATATATATATACTCACTGTATTGAACACAATAACCGCACTAAAGTTATTATCATATTATTGTTTACCACTGTTGTTTATTACAATAAACATGCACAAATCTTGTATAATACTAATGTTCTATCATATATTTACATATTTACAATCACTGGACATGTTTTTAGAACTGCTGGAGCTTGTGGAACTCCTTGAAACAAGGCACCATGCACAGAGGCACCTTACATTGCCGTCGTTTTGTTTGTGCACAGACAATGCATCTCTTCTGAGCAAATTTCTTTTGAGTTGAAGGAAGCTGTATTATGAAATGATCACCTTCTCTCCTCAAACGCTTGGGTATATTGTGATGAATTCGAGGACCATGTTGTATTGCAGGTGTTGTTACCTGGTACTTCATTATGAGTTGTCTGACAACAGACAAACAAAATTCACCATACGGTGGTCTGTTACCAGTCTTTATTTGGTACATATTATATGCATTCAGCATTGAAATGTCCATGAGATGGAAGAAAAGTTTCATGTACCACTTGTAACTCTTACGAACACAGTCAACAAAACCAATCTGCATGTCACACTTGTCAACCAAGCGCATGTTTTGTGTATAATCAATCACTGTCACTGGTTTTCGAATACGTTCATTAGTCACTCGATCAACTTTGCCACTGTCTTGCATTTCATTACGGTGAATGGTTGTCAACAATGTGACATCTCGTTTGTCATGCCACCGTAATGCCCATGATGTCATTGGCAGTAAACACCTGCACGTCATCACCACGAACACCTGCGTTGAGCCTGGGCATATGTTTACGATTAGAACGCACTGTGCCACACACATCTGTCTTGTTCACGTCGCATGAAATCACTGAGTAATGGGCTGTGTACCAGTTATACGGTATATAATGTATGGCCCTTACCAAGATATGGTGCCATCATGTTTCTCACTACGTCACCTGATATACCCAATAACATCTTGTATCTTTCAATGTTTTACTACCCGTGTATACAACAATATCCAACACCAGGCCACTGTCACAATACACAGAGTACAAACAATTTTATACCAAAGCGGTTCCTCTTGCTCGGTATATACTGCTTGAATGACAGTCTACCTTTGAACAAAATCAAAGACTCGTCAATTACAAGATTCTTGAATGGATAAAAGTATATCCTGAACTTTTGTTTGAGATACATGAAAACATTTCTAATCTTGTATAACCTTCACTTCTGTCAGGCCTGGTTTTGTCAGAGAAGTGCAACATACGTAACAGTAAGATAAACCTGTTCACTGGTATTATTTCACTGAAGGATGGGGTACAAATTAGCCGATCTGTGGACCAGTATGCTTTTATATTATGCTTATAGACGTGAGGCATAAGCATTATTGTTGCAAAAAGCAAATACATTTCTGCAACAGTCATCTCTTTCCACCTGTGTAGTCTTGACTGTGGTGATAAGATCGTATTTGCCATGGTGTACTGAAAATACTTATTACTTTCCCTGATAATAATTTCCATCAATGGCTGTCCAAAGAATAATTCAAAGAATTCCAGTTCATTGGCCGTGGTTCCAAGGGACAGGTAGGTAGAATTCCACTTTGAAGTCATCAAAGTGGTGAGGGCTGGGAACAAAATTGGGATTTTGCTGCCAATCCCAGATACGGTTTGCTGGTGGATACTGGACATCATAGGCTGGTTGTACGGGTGGTTGTGGCGGGCTGGTGGGTGACGCTCCGCTTTGTCCTTGAACTGACGAGTCAGCAGCGTGGGTTCCCGCGTGGCACAGCGAGTCACGCATGGCGGTGCCACTACCACCACCAGCCCCACTAACACCATCCACTGATGTCTGTGGCCCATCCATGCCAAGTGTAGCCACATCATCCTCACTATCACTACCTAAAACGGGTGTAGGGCCACGGATGTACTCCGGATGTACTCCGGGATGTACTTCGTCCCCTGGACACAGCATAGGGTACACTAACCCGAGCGCATGCGGCGGCGAACATACCGACGCTTCACTGGTGAATATGTTCCTCACTATCACTACTCGAATGATCGTCGAGCGCAATAAAATCACAATCCACGTCAGAA
Organism: Cherax quadricarinatus; assembly: GCF_026875155.1. NCBI lineage: Eukaryota > Metazoa > Arthropoda > Malacostraca > Decapoda > Parastacidae > Cherax > Cherax quadricarinatus. The sequence goes on along the minus strand of NW_026470057.1, from coordinate 105,703 downwards.
TCATCGTCATTACTGAAGTCAGAGGCCAGGCCACGGGAAAATATTAGTTTTCTCTTACGTTTAGGAACACCCGACCGTGAGTCACGAGTGCCCACACCAGAGGTAGAAGGTCGAGGATCGTCGGGGTTTTCTGCACTATTATCGATATCCTGGTCATTATTTTCGGTCACTAACTTATCAAAGCCGTAGAATTCGTCTTCATTTCCACTTCCATCAGTGTCAGAACTATCAGACAGAAGAGGAGAGTCCCAATTTTCCGGGGAGTGAGAGCTGACTTGCGACGAGGCATGGTGAACAAGGGTGACTGAGCCGCGTTCCCAATGCTATGCAGGCGCCTAGATTTTTTGTTTACGGCGCACACCCACGGCGCAGACCCATTCTCTCATATGTAGGCCTATGAGCGCTTTCGCGCTAAATTTGACGGCGCTAGAATTTTGGCGTAGATCTACGGTTTGGACACTCACCGACCAGCCGTAGATCTACGGGACGGACCCTGAAAGGGTTAAAAACTGCAGTGATTATTATGTATTTATTTATTTAGTTTTTTTTAGTAATTTGAGCATACATACAGAGGTACAAAAAAATACAGGTAAGAGCAGCATGCCAAAGCCACTTATATGCATAGCATTACGGGCTGGCTTAAAATTAACTTAAGATTAACTAAGCAATGATGAAATCAGTGATAAGACATTATTGTAAACAGATAACTATAAAGCACAAGTGAGTATTACAAAGACAGGTCATATGGTTGCTTTCATTGTTGTACATTCAGTCGAATGGAGTATTCTGTTAGGTAGTGTATTTAAAAAATAATAAAGTTAGATTGGGTTTTAGGTTTAACATTTATGTGATATAATTGTGAGAAACATTTAAGATATACAATTTATAAGGTTTAGTTATTCAGTATTTATTTGGTTTTGGGTGAGTAAGTGATCTTTGAGAAGAGACTTGAATTTATAAACAGGTAGTGTTTCTTTTATATTTACAGGTAATGAATTCCAGATTTTAGGGCCTTTTATGTGCATTGAGTTTTTGCATAGCGTGAGATGGACACAAGGAACATCAGAGAGTGATCTGTGCCTTGTGTTATAGTCATGTGTTCTGTTGAGGTTGGCAAGGAGATGTTTGAGGGGAGGGTTAATATCAGAGTTAAGTGTTCTATGTATGTAATAGGTGCAATAATAAGTATGGGTGTTTTGTATGGTGAGTAGGTTGAGTGTTTTGAATATTGGTGGAGTGTGCTGCCTGTAGTGAGAATTTGTTATCATTCTAACTGCAGCCTTTTGTTGGGTAATTAGTGGTCTGAGATGGTTAGTTGTTGTTGAGCCCCATGCACAAATTCCATAGGTGAGATAGGGGTAAATAAGAGAGTGATATAGGGCCAGGAGGGCTGACTGTGGAACATAGTACCGTATCTTCGATAGTATGCCTACAGTCTTGGAAATTTTCTTAGAAATTTGTTGTATATGTGTATGAAATTTGAGTCTATTATCAAGGTGGATTCCTAAGAATTTTCCCTCTGTTAGCTTTGTGATAGGTGATCTGTTTATCATTATGTTAAGAGGGACATCTGTAGCTCTGTTACCAAACTGAATGAAGTAGGTTTTGTCAATGTTTAGTGTAAGTTTGTTAGTCCTCATCCAGGTAGATATTTTCTGTAATTCGGTATTTACAGTATTGGCTAGCGTGACTGGGCTCGGGTGAGAAGACGTATGTAGTGTCATCTGCAATAGTGTGGGTTTGAGTAATTGCGAAGCATTTGGTTGGTCATTTATGTATAGGAGAAAGAGGGCCAAGGACACTTCCCTGTGGGACACCAACTGTAATTGGTTGTGCGGAAGAGCTTGCCCCATTTGCGTACACATATTGGCTTCTGTTGCTGAGGTATGACTTGAGGTAGTTGAGGGAGTGCCCTCTTGTACCATAATTTGACAATTTTATGTGGAGCAAGTCATGGTCAACTGTATCAAAAGCTTTACGTAAGTCAATGAAGATCCCCAGTGGGACTTCTTTTTTCTCTATTGCAGTGTATATATGTTCTAGCATGTGTATAATAGCATCATTAGTATTTTTATTAGGCCTGAATCCAAATTGGCAGGGGTTGAGTATGTTTTGGGAGATGAGGTAGGAGTAATTCGTTTATGAATTAATTTTTCGAAGATTTTTGAGAAAGGGTGTAAATTGGATATTGGCCTATAGTTATTCAACTCTGTTTGGTCTCCTCCTTTATGGATTGGGGTAATCCTTGCTATTTTGAGAACTGTAGGGAAGGTGGAGGATTCAATGGATTTGTTAAAGAGTGTTGCAATGATTACCTGGAGTTTACCTGGAGAGAGTTCCGGGGGTCAACGCCCCCGCAGCCCGGTCTGTGACCAGGCCTCCTGGTGGATCAGAGCCTGATCAACCAGGCTGTTGCTGCTGGCTGCACACAAACCAACGTACGAGCCACAGCCCGGCTGATCAGGAACTGACTTTAGGTGCTTGTCCAGTGCCAGCTTGAAGACTGCCAGGGGTCTGTTGGTAATCCCCCTAATGTGTGCTGGGAGGCAGTTGAACAGTCTCGGGCCCCTGACACTTATTGTATGGTCTCTTAACGTGCTAGTGACACCCCTGCTTTTCATTGGGGGATGGTGCATCGTCTGCCAAGTCTTTTGCTTTCGTAGTGAGTGATTTTCGTGTGCAAGTTCGGTACTAGTCCCTCTAGGATTTTCCAGGTGTATACAATCATGTATCTCTCCCTCCTGCGTTCCAGGGAATACAGGTTTAGGAACCTCAAGCGCTCCCAGTAATTGAGGTGTTTTATCTCCGTTATGCGCGCCGTGAAAGTTCTCTGTACATTCTCTAGGTCGGCAATTTCACCTGCCTTGAAAGGTGCTGTTAGTGTGCAGCAATACTCCAGCCTAGATAGAACAAGTGACCTGAAGAGTGTCATCATGGGCTTGGCCTCCCTAGTTTTGAAGGTTCTCATTATCCATCCTGTCATTTTTCTAGCAGATGCGATTGATACAATGTTTTGGTCCTTGAAGGTGAGATCCTCCGACATGATCACTCCCAGGTCTTTGACGTTGGTGTTTCGCTCTATTTTGTGGCCAGAATTTGTTTTGTACTCTGATGAATATTTAATTTCCTCATGTTTACCATATCTGAGTAATTGAAATTTCTTATCGTTGAACTTCATATTGTTTTCTGCAGCCCACTGAAAGATTTGGTTGATGTCCACCTGGAGCCTTGCAGTGTCTGCAATGGAAGACACTGTCATGCAGATTTGGGTGTCATCTGCAAAGGAAGACACGGAGCTGTGGCTGACATCCTTGTCTATGTCAGATATGAGGATGAGGAACAAGATGGGAGCGAGTACTGTGCCTTGTGGAACAGAGCTTTTCACCGTAGCTGCCTCGGACTTTACACTGTTGACGACTACTGTGTTCTGTTAGTGAGGAAATTATAGATCCATCGACCGACTTTTCCTGTTATTCCTTTAGCACGCATTTTGTGCGCTATTACGCCATGGTCACACTTGTCGAAGGCTTTTGCAAAGTCTGTATATATTACATCTGCATTCTTTTTGTCTTCTAGTGCATTTAGGACCTTGTCGTAGTGATCCAATAGTTGAGACAGACAGGAGCGATTGGTGATAGCACTTGTGACACTTTTTTGTATATAAAGGATGGTAAGGTATTTAAATCTCCTGCCTTGTTTTTTAGTGCGTTGATAATAAGGGGGACTTCGTATGGGTTAGTCGGAGCTAGGAACAGTGTGTTCGGGTAGTTGCCAGTGAGGTAGTCATTTGGTGGGGTATCTGAGCTTGGGATTTTATATACTGACTAGTTCACATCAAACTTTCCATACCTCTGATATGGTCATCAAGATCAATTACTTAAGCTCAATTTACTCTATACAGTACAGAAATAAGAGTTTACTTGATCAAGAAAATATACAAAGGATAAAGTACTGCTGTAATTCTAAAACAGTCAATTGGATTTATTTGATTTATGAAGCCCAACTATTCATTCAAGTATTCAGAATAAAAATTAACTACTTTATTAACTTCAATACTAATTTTTCTACAAAGGAAATTGAGGCATACTAAATACTAATTACTCTCAACCCACAAATTAGTGTATATCCATAATTCCTTCCAAGTCAGTGGATGCAAGTACATAGCTAAGACTTAACCAAAATTCATGCTTACCAGCAGCATTTTTGTGCAATTTTGCAGCTTTTTCAATCGAGTATGGATCAGTGGGATTTGTCAGAAGGCTAACTAGAGGGCCAGCAGATTTGGAGTCTCCACTCAAAATGTTCGATCCATCAATCAAATTAGGAAAGAGTTGAGTAGTTAACCATGCATTTTGCAGCTGAGCTAAGCTATTCAAATCTACACCTGTTCAAAAGGAAAAATGTCTGTATCATTTTATAAAAAATACCAACAAATCTTAGCATGTGCAGATTAAAGTAACTCAGAAAAGGATTCAGGGAAATCAGTTAGCCAGACTAGTCAAATGTGTAAAGGGCAGTGCCTGCACTCTGAGGGTAAATGAAGTGATAACACTTCTGACAAGACAATGACTGCTCATGAGTCTTGTTTGGGTCACCCTGCATTCACAGGAAACCCACTGAAAAAAGTACACATGTATATCTAGTTTCCATTCCAGGGAGTACATTGCAAGTACTCCGATTCTTTCCCAATAGATAATTCTGTAGATTGTAAACCACCTTCTCACATTTTCAACCTCTGATTGCTTTTCTGCCTTGAAAGACAGTACTAAACTTAAACCACAATTGATTGGATAGGCCTATCATGATCCACCCATCAATTTTATGGCTTAAGCTTTGAGTTAAACATTTTAATATTCCAAACACATACAATGTCACTAACCTTGAGATAACTGTGCATGGGACCCAATGGAGCTATTTGCAGTGTTGCTATTTATAGCACCCATGTTTCCCAACTGCTGCTGTTGCAAGGCAAAAAGTGCATTTGGTAATGGTTGCTGATTTATATTCAGAGGGTTACTAGTAATGCCAGCACCACGTGTCAAGCCATCAACAGAACGGAGATTCCCCTGACTAGATGTGCTGCTGTTGCCGCCGCCGCCGCCGCCGCCAAGGCTCAATGAACTCTGGAAATATTTTTAAATCAGGTTAACATTTTCATCTTTAAAACATTTAGCCTTTACCCCACTGTTTAAAATTTTGAAGTGGAAACACTGGTAGCAGAAAATCCTTTTAACATATCATTTATTCCTGTAAATTCAATCAAGTCCAGCCCTGGTGGAAAATACAGTGGACCCTCGACTAACGGCAGCATTAAGTAACGGCAAATTCGTTTAACGGCGCTTTTTGGCATAAAAAAAATGTCTACCAACAGCAAAAAACTCTACCAACAACGTTCGTCTGGAACATATCCATGTGCCGGGAGTGCAGCCTGAGCGGACCCAGCCACTCCAAGACTCGGTGTGCCATTTTTTACAAGCTGTTGCGGTCAGTTTCCACATGTGCCTCTCACATATTTTGGATTATTCCACTGTTTTTAGTGCTTGTAACTGCTAAATAAGCCACCATGGGCCCCAAGAAAGCTTCTAGTGCCAAGCCTGTGTTAAAAAGGGTGAGAATTACGATGGAAATGAAGATCATTGAAAAATACAAGTGGAGTCCGTATGGCAGAGTTGGAAAGGCAATACAAATCACATTCAACCATCAGTACTATCTTGGCGAACAGACAGGCAATCAAGGAACCTGTTGTGAAAGGTTCAAGCATTTTCAAAACGGAGACCACAAATAATTGAAGAGGTAGACGCACTTATTGGTATGGATAAACGAAAAAATTATCAGGTGATAATTTCTCGGTCTAATTTGTGAAAAGGCAAGGAAGTTGCATGATCTCATTAAGAAAATGCCTCAAAAATAGTGCTACTGTGATGAATTTAAGACCAGCAAAGGCTGGTTTGAGAGATTTAAGATTTGTAGTGGCATACACAGTGTGGTAAGGCATGGCGAGGCAGCCAGTTCAGACAAAAATGCGGCTGAAAAATACGTGAAAGACTAAGGAATACAGAGCCTGAAAACTTAAAACCTGAACAAGTGTTTAATTGTGACAAAACAGGCCTGTTTTGGAAGAAAATGTCAAACAGAACCTACATTACTCAGGAGGAAAAGGCACTCCCAGGACATAAGCCTATGAAAGACAGGCTGACAATGTTGTGTAGTAATGCTAGTGGTGATTGCAAAGAAGCTTTTATTGGTGTATCACTGATACTACCAGTGTTTTCAAGAAAAATAATATCAAGGGTAATTTGTGTGTGCTGTGGAGATCAAACAGTAAGGCATGGGTCACTAGGGATTTTTTCTTGGACTGGTTTTATGGTGTGTTTGGGCCCATTGTGAAAAATTACCTCCAGGAAAAGAAATTGCCACTCAAGTGCCTCCTGGTAATGGACAATGCTCCTGCTCATCCTCACGACTTGCAAGAGAAAATCGCAGGGAAGTTTGGTTTCGTTAAGGTGAAGTTTTTGTCTCCTAATACAACTCCTCTCCTCCAGCCCATGGACAAGGAGGTCATTTCAAACTTCAAAAAACTCTACACAAGTGTTTCAAAAGTGCTTTGAAGTGACCTCAGACACTCAATTGACCCTTATAGAGTTTTGGAATGATCACTTCAATATCCTCAGTTGTGTAAACCTTATAGGTAAAGCTCGGAGGGAGCGACTAAGAGGACCTTGAACTCTGCTTGGAGAAAACTGGCCAGAATGTGTAGAACAGAGGGATTTTGAAGGGTTTGGGGCTAACCCTCAGGAGGCAATGCCAGTAGTGAAAGTTATTGTGTCATTGGGGAAGTCCTTGAGGTTGGAGGTTTGTGACGAGGATGTTGAAGAGTTGGTGCAAAACGACGAGGAAGAACTAACCACTGCAGACCTGCAAGAGCTTCAGGTGCAACAGCAACATATCACATCTCAGGAATGTTCTTCACGGCAGGATGAAGAGAGACTGAGGAAGATGACTTCATCAAGGATTAGGGAAATGTGTTCAATATTTACAAAGGTGCAAGTATTTATCGATGAATTTTATCCTGACAAGTTGCAAGCTGCATTGGCAACATGTGCAATGACACGTGTCCCATTTTAGGGAAATCCTAAGGGCACGTGAGAAACAGAGCTTTCTGGACAGAGATTTTGTGCGGCAGGGGTCCAGTGACTCAAGCTGGTCCTAGTGGCATTAGGAAACCAAGAAGGGAGGTAACCCCACCGAAGGACTTGGTACCTGAAGTCTTTATGGAAGGGGATTCTCCTTCCAAGCAATAGACAATCCTGAATCTCCCCTGCTGCTGGCACATCACTCAACAACAACTCTACAATAAAGGTAAATGGCATTTAATTATTGTTTATTTTTCATGTCCCATTCATTTTGGTGTAAGGAAATTATTTCATGTAAAAAAAATTTCAGACTTTGGGGTGTCAGGAACTGATTACTTCTATTTCCATTATTTCTTAGGGGGGAAAAAATAAATTTCCCACCGGGGGGCAAATTCAACTAAAAAAGTTTCTCTGCAACAGTTTTAACTGTTTACCTGGGGGTTTACCTGGAGAGACTTTTGGGATAAACCCCCCCCCAGGGGCCCGGTCTGTGACCAGGCCTGGGGGGGGGGGGGGGGTGGATCAGCCTGATTAACCGGCTTTTTAATGCGGGCTGCACGCAGCCCCAACGAAACGAGCCACACCCGGCTGGTCGGGTACCCTTTAGGTGCTTGCCGTGCCACCCCTAAAGGGACGGGCCGGGGGGTTACTGGTAACCCCCCCTTATTTTAGGGCGGGGAGGCAGTTGAACAGTCTTGGGCCTTTGACATTTTAATTTTTAATTGTTTTCAACTGCTGTGCACCCCTGTTTTTCTTGGGGGGGATGTTGCACCATCTGCCGAGTCTTTTGTTTTCTTTTGCGAAAATTTTCGTGTCAATTTTCGGTACAAATCCCTCTAGGATTTTCCAGGTGTTAAAACATCAACTCTCCCGCCGGTTCCGGGGGAGTACAGGTTCAGGAACTTCAATCCCCCCAAAGTAATTAGGTATTTTATCTCCGTTATGCTGCCTTAAATTTCTCGTACTTTTTCTAGGTCTAAATTTTCCACCTGCCTTGAAAGGTGCTTTTAAATTTGTGCACCCATATTCAGCCTAGGGGAAACAAGCAACCTGAAGAGTGTCAATGGTTTTGGGCATTACTAGTTTTGAAGGTTTCTCATTACCCAAAACCTGAAATTTTTCTAGCAGATGCAATTGACAATTATGGCCCTTTTAAGGGGCGAGACCCCTCCAACATGATCACTCCCAGGTTTTTTGCCCGTTGGTGTTTTGCTCTATTTTGGGGAAAGGAAAAATTTGTTTGTAGTCTGATGAAGTTTAAATTTTCCTATTTTTAAATTATATGGGGAGAAATTTTAAAATTTCTCATTGTTGAGCTTCATTTTTTGTTCTGCACCCACTGAAAGTTTTGGGTTTGATGTCAGCCGGGGCCCTTTGCAGTGTCTGAAACGTAAGCACTGTCATGCAGATTTGGAAAGTCATCTGAAAAGGGAAAGAAAAGGGTGCTGTGGTAACACCCTTGTCTATGTCAGATACGGGGTTTAGAAAAAAGATGGGAGCGAGAAATGGGGCCTTGTGGAACAGGTTTTTAAACCGTACGCCTCAGACTTTATCTTAACTACTCCCTATGTTCTTTTTTGGGGAAAATTTTAAAGACCCATCTCCCCAACTTTTAGTGTTATTCCTTTACACGCTTTTTGTGCCTTTTAGCCTGGTAAACATTTGTCAAAGGCTTTTGAAAAAGTCTTAAATATTAATCTACATTTTTTGTTTTTAGGGGGAAACTAGGACCTTGTAAATAGTGATCAGTACCCTTGAACAGGAGCGATTTCCCCTCAAAACCCCCACTTTTGCCGGGGTTGTGCAAGAGGGGTTATCTAAAATGGGGGGTGATTTTTTGTTTCTTGGGCCCCTTTCAAAGATTTTTATATGGGATTTAATGCTATCAGCCCCCCCCCTTTTTAGTTCTTTGCTATTGCATTACTCCCCGCTTTGTGGGGGGGTCTATGTCTTTTTTTTTTTAGTAACTGGGGGACGACCCCCCATGTCCATGCTCCCCTCCATAGGAGGGAAAAAACCCCGTGATGGGGCCTTTTTCAGCCTTAATGAACCTGAGTTCCACAAGTTGGCCTGGGGCAGAGGGGCATGGCATGTAAATTTATCCCCTTTCAAAGTCATTTGGTTTTCGGGTTAAATCAGATAGGCTTGTTTTAAAACCAAATTCTGTGGACTAAAAAAAACCATTTTGATCTTCGACTCGAAGTCGGGTTAGGGGGCTTGCAAAAAACCGAGTCATTTTGGGGTGACTTAAGTACTCTTTCTTTTTCCTTGTTGTCATCTGTGTGGGACCCATCAGGGGCCCAATACGGGTTTTTTTGTTCTCAATTTTTTTTGATTTCCCATAAGAAAAAAAAATATTTTTTTTTTTGGGGGGGGTTTTCCTTTCGTTTTCCCATTCATGGCTTCTAGTTCTTCCCGCGTTTTCCTGACCCCATAAGTTTTCCTTTAGCTTAAAGTTTTTTTTTTGGGCTTTTTTTTCTCTGCCAGGACTCTCCGCATTTCGGGATACATTGGCCTTTTTTTAGCGCTTTTAAATTTTTTTCCTTCCCCTGAAAAGGGGAGCGCCTGCCTTTCTTTTTTTTAAAACTACTCCTCCTTTTTTTTAAAGGAAATTTAAGCCTTAAGCATACATCGAGGGGCCACTGAGTTAACTTTTCTGGGGCATAATTGGGGTCTGTGTTGCTTAGTATTCTTCCCACCCTTAAAACTTTTAGGACTTATTTTTACTTTGTCCCCCTTTCCCATGTTTTTTGTTTTTGAAGCTAAATTTTGGTGAAAGCTCCCTCGTGACTAATCTTTTTTGTCTTGGGGGCTTCACACATATGTGTGAACCTTGTTTTAGGGTTGTAAATCCGTGTATATTTTTGATTTAGTGACATTTCGTATCAGATAAAACATTGTTGGGTGAAGATGAGGTCTAGTGAAATTCTCCAGTTTTTTTAGGCTCTTTTTTGGGCGGAAAAAGGGTTGAATTTTGTGCAGAGATTTAACCCTTTCAGGGTCCATAGGCCCTCCCAGACTTTTTTCTCAGGGCCCCCAAAATTTTTAAAAAAAATTTTCTTTTGAAAAGTATAGAATTTTTTCCCCTGTTTCAAAAATGACCCCGAAAGTATGAAATTTGAGGGGAAAAATTAAAGGGAAATTTATACTCCGCAAAAGTTAGCGGTCTCGACGATGTTTACACATCGGCGTTTTTGGGCATATGACCCAAATTTTGGGGCCAATTCCCCCAGTTTTTTACCCGACAAAAATTTTTAACTTTTCCCACTAGAACCCCACGTTTTCTATCAAATGAGTGAAAAAAATTTCCCCCAAATCATTTGATTTCAACAATCCAATACAGGGGCCCAAAATTTTTAAGAAATTTCTCCCAATTTTCAAAAATTTCCCCAAAAGATCCCCAAATTTTCCCCAATGGGGTCCAAAATAAACAAGAAAGAAAATTCCCTTTGACACAAAATAACATTTCCGGGGGCTCATTAGCCCATGTTCCCACGCCCCTCTTGCTTCTTTTGCTTTCCTTTTTAAATTTTTTAATCTAAAAAACATAAAAAGGGATTACTTTTATGCAGACTAACTGCATTAGTGTAAAAAAGGGTTTAAATAATATCGGCGCACTGTGAAAAAAATTATTAGACTCCCCAATTGACATTTAAAATGGCGCAAGCATTATTTGTTTACTTTTAAACCTTTGGTAAAATCGAACATTTCGCTTTTTTTTGAGCTAAATTTAATTTATTTTTCATTGTAAAACCAGTCAAAATCATCTGGGATTTCTGTAATTTTGTCTTCCATTCTAAAAAAGGACCGGGGAAAACTAGAATACAACAATAAACCCCATAAAAAAAATACAGTGCAAAGCCCACGGGTTTTTAACCCCAAAAACACTGTCAAATTTTTATTTTTTTTTCCTTTCCCAAACACTGGGCTCCCGGGTTTTTTTTTTTTTTTATACGGGCCCACACCCCCACAGACCCTTTTCTTTCATATGTGGGCCCTACCAGCTTTTTTTCCACTTTTTTTAAAGGCGCAAAAATTTTTTATGCATACAATTACAGTCATGGACACTGGCGTGTAAGCCGTTTTGTAGGGCCCCAAAAAAAAAACCCTGAAATTTTTTAAAAGTTTTGGTGTGTGTGCGATTTCCCTCATCAGCTGCCCCCTGGTGAAAAGGGGGGGGGGGAACAACTTTTGGGCTCTTTTTCCCCATTTAGGTCCTCAAGTTAAAAACCCCCCGGGAGCAAGATGTTTGGGGGAAGGAGCGGGGAGTTTTTCCAGAAAGGGTAAATTTTTGACAGCTTTTCCCGGAATTGCGGGGAATTTTGCATCCGGAGGCTTGTAGATTCCAAATGATTTGGTTTTCGTTCTAGATTTTACTGCTAAAACTTCCATTACTTTCTTTTTGAGGCTTTAAAGGCATTCTTTGAAAAACAAGGGGATCGGGAAAATTTTCAGGCCAAACCCCCCCGGGCCTGTTCACTGTCACATTGTAGGGGTTTTGAAACCCGGGGAAATCCATTTTTTTGTCCAAGTGTCCTTATTGGGGTCTCTTAAAAGCCACAAAAACATTGCATTTCCCCTCTGCAAGCGCCCCGGGATAAAGGTTTTTTGTTGTTCGTTGCTGGCTTTAGCCCAATTTGCAAAGAAGAAGGGACTGGGGGGTTTTGGGTTTGGTATGGGGGGGTTTCGGCTGAGGGCCCGGCATTCCATGAAACCCAATGTTAATTTTAAAATTTTATCCTAATTTTTTTAAAACATGAAAATTTTACAACTTTTAAAAAAAAACCCCAGCTGCATCCCCCAAAATTTTAAGTTTTAAATTTTTTCCCCATAATCCCAAGCGTTTATTTTACCTTTGGCAGCCACAAATCCCGGGGGGGTTTCCCAATGGCCCAATCCCCCCCAGCCCAGTCCTTTGCCAATGGTCAGTTCAGCAATTTTAAATTTAGATCCCAATTTAAAAATCCTTATGCTTTTAATACCCTCCCCAAAAATTATAAAAAAATAATGCAGTCAAATCAATACCCGTTTTTAAACCCAAACAAAATATAAAGAATAAAACCCAAATTTTTTTTAAAAAAAACCCGGACTAAAATCCCATCGAGGCGGGGGTGCCCCCAAAAAAGGAAGGCTTTTACTAGCCCCTTGTTCCCGCATGTTAGTCGCCTCTTACGGCATGCAGGGCTTATAGGGGAAAATTCTTTTCCACTTTTCCCAGGGAGATAAGAGGAAAACCGAACTAAAAAAAATAGAAAAAAACCAAAGGGGGTGTGTGGTATATATATTTATATTATCATATTTATAATATATAAATATAAAATATATATATTTATTTTATAATTTTATATATACTTTTATAAAATATATAAAAATAAAATATTTTATATATAAAAATATAAAATATTATATATATTACTATAAAATATATATATTTATATATATATATATATATATATTATATAAAATAAAATTTTATATATAAATATATACAATATATATATATATATATATATAAATATATATATATATATATATATATATATATATATATATATATAAATATAATATATATATTATATATATAATATATATATATTATATTTATAACTATATATTATATTTAAAATATATATATATATATATTTATATATATATATATTTCATATAAAATATTTTATTATAATAATATATAAAAAAATTTAAAATTTATATATATATATTTTATATATAATATATATTTTATATATATATATAAAATATATTATATATTTTTTTTTTTTTTTTCAAAAAACCCGGCCGTATCCCACTGAGGGGGGGTCCCCAAAAAAGGAAAAAGAAAGTTTCCCCTTTTACATTTAGTAATTTTATACAGGAGAAGAGGGTACTACCCCTTGCTCCTGGAAAATTTTATTTCGCCTCTTACAACACGAGGCTTACGGAGGAAAAAAATTTCTTTTCCCACTTCCCCATGGACCCTTTCCCCCATGGATTATATATATATATTTTTTTTTTAAATTTTTTTTAAATATAATATATTTTTTAATATATATAAAAATTTATAATATATAAAATAAATATATATTTTAATATATATTTCTATTTTAAATATATAAAATATATAATATATATAAAAAATATATATATATATTATATATATTTTATATATATATATATTTTATAAAAAATATAAATATATATAAAATATATATTTATAAAAATATATATATATATATATATATATATAAAATATAATGCAAAAAAACCCACTTGAAAGAATAGAGAAATTCCAAGCGCTTTCGTACTACCCAAAATTATAAAGGAACTATAAAAGTGAAGCTCCAAGGAAGCTATAAAAGGGGGGTGGGCCCAGAACCTCACTTCAGACCCCACAACTTTAAACACGTGCACGCGGGACCCAATTGGGGACGGGTTTCCTTGAAAAAACTCGCCCCCCAACCCTTTTTATTTGTCCAGTGTATTATTAAATTCTACCCAAAAATTCAATTAATTATAAATGGATCAAATTAAAAAAACCAAAAGGGAAATTTCATTTTATTTAAAAAATGCTTTTTATGAAAACGATTCAATTATTTTTCCTGTCGACCATGGCTTGCTTATACACTTTTTTCCCCAACTTTTTAAAAAAATTAAATTGGATGGTTAAAATCCTTACATAAAAAATTTTAAGCTTTGGGAATTTTGCCCAAAGTTCTAATGCTATATTTATTTTTTTTTAAATTTTTAATTCGAGATTTTTACCATTTTTGCCCCGTAAAAAAACTTTATCGCAAATTTTCAAGGATTAAAACAACAAATAAAGCATTAAAAGGGGACAAGTTTTCCAATGCTTATTTATTCTGTAAGGGGTTTTAAACCACCCAATTGTTTTAAAAATTTTTTGAAAAAGAAGTATAAAGAAAGTCCAGGGTCGACGGGAAATAAAATTTTAAATTCTTCTTCAAAAAAAGCAGTTTTGAAAATTTAAAATAAAAATTTTCCTTTTGGGTTTTTATATAAATTGGGATCCATTTATAATTAATAAATTTGGGTAGAATTTAATAATACACTGGACAAATAAAAAGCTTTGGGGGGGGGGGTTTTTCAAAAGGGCCTGTCCAAGTTTGGGTTGCCGCACGGGCACGGGGTTTTAAACCCTTTTGGGAAACGATAGTGAGGGGCTGGCCGACCCCCTTTTTAGCTTCCTTGGATGCTTTTACTTTCATTGTTCCTTGATAATGAGAATAGTCCCCGAAAGCGCTTTTTGGGAAATTTTTCTATTTTTAGAGTGGTTGGGTTTTCATATTTTTAAATACCTGTTTACTGTGATCTTATTGATATATATATTTAATATATTTCCTGGGTTTTTGGAGAGATTCCCGGGGGGCAACCCCCCGCAACCCGGTCTGTGAAGGGCCCCCTGGTGGATCAGAGCCGATCCCAACCAGGGTGTTGCTGCTGGCCCGCAGCCCAAAACCCAAAAGTACGAGCCACAGCCCGGCCGATCAGGAACGACTTTTGGGCTTTTCCAGTGCCCGCTTGAAGACTGCCCGGGGCTGTTGGGAAAATTCCCCCTTTTGTGTGCTGGGGGGCGTTGAAAAAGTTTCGGGCCCCCCCGACCTTATTTTAGGTTTTTCTTAACGTGCTAGTGACACCCCTCTTTTTTAAAAAGGGGGGGGTGGGGCATGCCCGCCAATTTTTTTGCTTTTTGTAGTGAGTGATTTTCGGTGCAAGTTTGGTACTAGTAAATCAGGATTTTTTGGTGTATATAATCATGTAAACTCTCCCCCCTCATTCCGGGGAAAACAGGTTTTTGGAAAACCCCGCGTCCCAGGGGTGTTTTTCCCGTTTGCCCCCCCCCTGGGCCTTCCCCCCTTTTTAGGCAGCCAATTTTTTTCCGCCCGGGTCCCCCCCCCTGTTAGTTCCCCCAAACCCCCCCGAAAAACCAGGCCTAAAGGCCCGGGGCTTCACCCCCTTTTTAATTTCCCCAAACCCCCCCGTCCCCCCCTGCCCCCCCCTGCCCCCCGAAAAAAAGGGGCCCGAAGGGAGTCCCCAAGACCCCCGCCCCGTTGGGGTTTTCCTTTTTCCCCCATTTTTTTTTCCCCCCCCGGGAAGCCCCCGGGAAAACCCCCCTTGCCCCCCCGTTTTTTTCCCCCCCCCCCCCTTAATTTTATTTGGGCCCCCCGGGCCTTTGCCCTTTCTCAAAAACCCCCTGAATTGCCAATTTTTATCCCCCTTTTGCCCCCCCCCAAAGGGGAAGAACCCCCCCCCCCCCCGGTGTGTGGGCCCCCGAACCCCCCCCCTCCCCCCTTGTCTTGTCCCCCCCCCCCCCCCCCCGGATATTTGGGGGGATTGAAGGAAACCCCAAGGGAAAAGGGGAGCCCGGAAGTTTTAACTTTGTTTTCCCTTTTGTGGAAAACCAGAAAAAACTTTTCACCGTTTTGTTTGGGCCCCTCCGGAATTTAAAAAAATTTTTTGGGGGGACCCCACTTACCCCTCGCTTTTTTGTTTTTCCTTTTTTAGTTTTAGGAAAAATTTTATTTAAAGAAATTTCCCCATCGGAAAACCGACTTTTTTCCCCCGGGTTTATTTTCCCTTTAGGGGACCGGGGATTTTTTGTTTTTTCGGGGGGGTAATTTTCCCGGCAACATTTGGTCCCACACTTGTTCCCACCCCGGTTTTTTTGAAAAAGGGTTTTTGTTTTTTAAAATTACCCCTTCCCCCCCAATTTTTTTTTTTTCTTCTAGTTTGGGAATTTAAAACCTTTTCGTAGTGACCAAAAGTTTAGACAGCAGGAGCGACCTGTTCTAAAACCCATGTTGCCCTGGGTTGTGTAAAAAGATGGGTTTCTAGATGGGTGGGGATCTTTCTTTCTTAGGCCCTTTTAAAGAAATTTTTTTGATAAAGGGGTGTTAGTGTATTGGGGCTGTGTTTTTTTGTTTTTGCTTTACTGCCCCCTTTTTTGGGGGAGGGGCTAAGTCTGTTGGTTTTAGTTAAATTAAAAATATATTTATAATAAATATAATATATATATATTAATATATATATAATATAAATTTTTATATATTTATAATTTTATTTTTTATACACGCTAAAATAACAGGGATATCTTGCAATCCCACTTACACTTTTTGGGCACACTTCACAGACAGCACATGCATATATTTTATATAAATAATCTAGGTTTTTCTCCCTTTTTTTTAAAAACCTTGTTTTTTTTTATTTTTTTTATTTTCCCTGGGGAATTTGGGAAAAAAATCTTTCCCCCTTTAAACCCTTCTTGTATGAGGCATAAAATGCGGGGGGAATGGGTAGTAACCCCTTTCCCGTATAAATTAAAAAAGAGAAAAAGAAAATTTATAAAATGGGTTTTAAAAGTGCGTGGGGTAGTGGGATTAAAAAAATATTTTATGTTATAATAAAAAAAATTTTAAAAATTTTTAACAAAAAAAAAATTTTGGGGAATTTTCCCCCTTAAAATTTTAAAAATTTTAAAAAATATTCTTTAAAATTAACCCAAAAATAATAATTTTTAAAAAATCATTAAATAAAAAAAAAAAATTTTTTTAAATTTAAATTTTTTTAAAATTTTTTTAAAAAAAAAAAAAAAAAAAAAAACAAAAAAAAAAAAAAAAAAAAAAAAAAACCCCAAAAAAACCCTTTTTTAATTTTTTTTAAACCCCCCCTGGGGGGGGGAAAAAGGGGGAGAGAGAGATTTTTGGGGGAAATTTTTAAATGGAAAAAAATTTTGGAGCCTTTGAACCAATGAGAGAGTAATTGTTGGGAGGGGATTGAATGCTAAAGTAGGAGAAAAATTTTAAAAGGGTGTGGTAGGGAAAATTTGGGGGGCCAGGTGTAAAAGATAATGGGAAACCCTTTGATTTTAAATTTTTAAAAGAAAAAGGGGGTTTTGTTTTTAGGTTTAAAACATATTTTAAAAAAAGAGGAAAAAATAAGTAACACGTTTTGTTTAGGGGGAAATGACAGTAGTTTGTTGGATTTTGTATTGGTAGTTTAAAAGACTGTTGGGGTAGACTTTGGGTGTACATGTTTTTAGAGGGGGCCCCCAAAAAAATTAAAAAATTTAGATCACTTTTTTAGTTGTAGCTACACTGAAAGTAAAAGGTAATGGGATACAAGGAAATAGAAGCATTGGGGAAAAGAGAGGTGAAGGGTTTTTAAAAAATAAAAAAGGAGGCAGTTAGGGGAAAAATAAAAACAGCTTTTGGAGGATAGATTGGGGGTAATGGAGCATAGGCCCAAAGGGGGGCGAAGAGGTATGGGGTTTGGTTTAAAAATGTATGTTTGAGTGTTAGCAGAAGTTTTTTGGTTTTCAGGAAATGGGTGCAAAGGGGGGAAGGGAGCGATTGGTGGGAAAGATGTGTAAAGAGAGTAGTAAAGGGGGAAAAAATTAGCAATGAGAAGTTTTTACAAAGTAGAAGTGATGCAAAGGGGGGAAAAGTAAAATGGAAAAAAAAGAGAAGTTTAAAAGGAAATGGGTGAAGCAATGTAAAAGAGAGCAAAAAGAGAGAGTGGGGGAAAAATGTTATCAACCCAAAATTTTTTTGAAAAAAAGAAAAATTTTGGAGTGAGATTAACAAGGGTTTAAAAAAGCCCAGAGAACAAATGGATTTTTCAGTTTAAAAAAAAGGAAGGGGGAGTTATTAAATGGAAGTTAGAGTATTGGGAAGATGGGAAAGGGAAAATTTTGAGGAATTGTTTAAAAGTTGATGAAGATAGGGAAACTGTGATTTCGTGAAAAGGGGAAGGAGGAATAACATCTTGTAGGAGTGGGAAGAGCCAGTTTTGAGTGTGGGGGGAAATTCGTGAGGCCCGTAGGCAAAAAGAAAAAAGGGGGTTTAAAGGGAGCCCGGGGTTGATGGGATAAAGTAGAAATGTTAAAAACAAATTTTGGGGGTTTTAAATTTTGGGGGTGGTTTTGCAATTTTTTAATAAATGTTTGGGAAAAGGGTAAGGTTAACCTTTGGGATTGGCAGAGAGCAAAGCATGTTCCTTTGTAAAAAAAGGGAAAGGGGATAAAAAAGGGGTGCAAAAAAATTTTAAGGGGATAAGTCTGTTGAAATTTTTAACCCGGGAAAAATGTATGGAGAGTTATTAAATTTAAAAAAATTAAAAGAAGACGGGGAAAAATAGGAAAAGCAGATAACAAGGGGGCTTTAGGGAAAAGGGAGGGGGTGTGTGGACCAGGTGTTTACAAATGAAACAATAAATTTAACCCCGTATTTAGATAAGGCTAAAGAGGGCTTTGTTTGGGATTTAAAGAAATTTGGGAAAGGCCCTAAACGGGTGGATAGGGGGGAATGTGGCAGATGTTGCAAATGTTTTGGTGTAGGAGGTTTTGGGTTAACCCGAAAGCAGTGAAGAGTTTTTTTTCGAGGAAAATGAAATCAAGTTGAGTATGTAGGAAAAAAAGGAAATTTTTTTTTCCCGTAAAGGTAGGCCTTTTGACAAGGATGTTTGATGCACCCGGGGGTTGTTTAATATATTTATTTGATGGGGTTGGGAAAAAAGTAAAAAGCGGGGGTCTTTGGGAAGAGGCGTGGGGTTTAAAAAACAAAGAAACAACCCCAAAAAAAAGGGGGGGTTGTCACACTGCTCTTTGCTGTTTACATGTGCTCTTGGGAGATTTTGAAAAGAAATTTTTCAGAGATTTGGGGGAGAAATTTTGGGGGGTGTGCAAAAAAAGAAAATTAAAGGGAATACAGGAAAGAAAAGGTTATGAGGATAACAAAAAGATTAGGTGATGAAAAAAATTGGGAAAATCAATTGGGGGGATGGTATGGAGGAGGTGAATTTTTCAATAAATTTTGGGGGTGGACGTTTTTTCAGGGATTTGGGGCTAAAGAAAGATGAGGTGAATCATAGAATTTTTGAGGGAAAAAAAATTTAGTGGTGCCCCTTAGGATCTTTTGGGGGACAAAAAAACCCTTTTTCCCTTTGGGGAAAGGGGGAATTTTAGAGGGGTATAGTTTTTCCCCAAACCCCTTATATTGGGGGGTTTAAAAACGTTTGGGGATGAATGTTTCAGCGAGGAGAAAGGGTGGAGGGAGTGGAGATGTTTAAAGTCGAGGGCCAAAAGTGTGGTGGAATATAATGCAGGAAATTTGTATTTTGGAAGTTTGGGGGGGTGCGGGGTTACCAAAACTGTTGGCCAGAGGGTGAGGGGAAAGGGGTTTTTGAGGTGGGGCGGGAAAATTTAGAGAGAATGGACGAAACAGAATGACTTCAAGAGTGTACAGTCTGTTTGTGGGAAAGGAAAGGGGGGGTAGGGGCGGGCCCAGAAGGGTTTGGGGGGGGAGGGGGTAAAGGGGGGTTTTTGGGGTCGAGGGGGTTGGATTCCCGCAGGCAGGGGTGGGCGTGTTTTGATAGGAGTGAAAGGAGACAAATGGTTTTTAATATTGACGTGCTGTTGGAGTGTGAGCAAAATAACATTTATGAAGGGATTTAGGGAAACCGGCAGGCCCGGGTTTAGCCTGGAGATGGGAAGTAAGTGCCGCACTCTAAGGAGGGGGGTTTTAAAGTTGGGAGTTTTAAAAAACTGTAGTGTTTTAAGCACCCCCTTTTGGCAAGACAGTGATGGAGTGAATTTATGGTGAAAGTTTTTCTTTTTGGGGCCCCCCTGGCCCGGGGGGGAATCGGCCGGGGTGATAAAAAAAAAAAATAAAATTAAAAAAATTATATATATATATAAATATATATAAAATTTTAAAATAAAAAATAATATATAAAATTTAAAAATATATTATATTATAAAATATTATTATTTTTAATATATATTATATATAAAATATATTTAAATATATATAAAATATAATATATATATATATATATATATAAATAAAAATATATATATAATTAAAATATAATAATATATATATATATTATAATATATAAAATATATAATTATATATTTTTAAAAATTTTTTTTTTTTTATTTTCACATGGCCGATTCCCCAAGCAGGGGGGCCCCAAAAAGAAAAAAATTTCACCCTCATTCACTCCTTTACTGTCTTGCCAGAAAGGGGGCTTTCACTACAGTTTTTAAAAGGAAAATTAACACCCCCCCTTCAAGGGAAAGGGACTGTACTTCCCAACTCCAGGTCCCCCAAATTTCCCGGCCCGCCGGTTTCCCCGATCCCCTTTATAAATGTTACTTTGCTCACACCCAACACCGTCAATATTAAAAACCATTTGTCCCCCATTCACTCCTACAAAAACCCCTCACGCATGCCTGCTGGAATCCAAGCCCCCCCGCACACAAAAAACCCCCTTTTTCCCCCTCCCCCCAACCCCTTTCCCAGGCCCACCCCCAAACCCCCCCTTCCCCTTTCCCCAAAAGACTGATACACTCTTTAAGTCATTCTGTTTCGCTCCATTTCTCTACATTCCGAAAACCCCCCAAACAACCCTTCCCACCCTTGGGCAAAAGTTTTGGGAAACCCCCCACCTCCTCCCTAACTTCCAAACTACAATTCCCCTGCATTATATTCACACCACACATTGCCCCCAGGGGCAAAAAAATTTTATTATTATATTTATATTAAAAATAATTTATATCCTATATATAAAATTTTATATATAAAAATATATATAAAAAATTTTATATATTATATTTTATATATATATTAAAATATATTAAAAAATTTTATATTTTATAAAAAAATATAAAATATATAAAAATATATATATATATAAAAATTATATATATAAAAATTTTAAAAATAAAATATATATAAAAAATAAAAAATATATTTTTTTAAAAAATATATAATATAAAAAAATAAATATATATAAAAATTTAAAAAAAATTAAAATATATATAATATATATATATAAATTATATATATAAAAAATATATATAATATATTATATAAAAACCTTTTTTTTTTTTTAATTAAAAAATTTTTGGGGGTTTAAACGGCCCCCGGCCCTTTTTTTTCCGGGAAAGGGTTTTTGGGGGGCCCCGGCCCCGACCAACCCAAAAGGTTTTTGTTGCTTTCGACCCCCCAAACCAATACAGAAAAAACCCCCTATCAAATTCCCTTTAAATGGTCAATGGAGGTTGAAGATGCCGGGGGGCCCCGTTTTTTTTAAACCCCCTTTTTGGTTTGCTTAGGCATTGAAATTCGGGCCCCCAAAACACTTTTTGGTATGGTTCTTAAACGGGTTAGTGGCCCCCCCCCTGTTTTTTTTAAATTTTAATCGTCCAAGTCTTTTGGGGGGGTTTCTTAATTTTTTTCAAAGGGTTTTTAAAAGTTTTCAATTTTATTTTATATTATGTTATTTTTTTTCCTGGTTTTTTAAATTTAAATTTAAAACCTCGGTCCCTTTTAAATTGATTTTTTATCCTTTTCCTTAAACCCCTGAAATTTTTTTCAAAAAATTTTAATTCCCCCTGCCTTAACTTAAATGTAAAAAACCCCCCCTAAATAAAAAAAAAAATTTTGAAGATGTACAGGGCTTTCCCCCTTATAAAAAAATTTGATTTTTAATTTAAAATTTTAAGAAAATGTTTTTAAAATTAAAATTTATGGTAAAAATATGATATTAATTTTTAAAAATGTATATGGTATTATTTTAATGTTTTATGATATGTTTGGGATTTATGTTTATATATTAATAAATTGATATTTATGTATAAATTATTTATAAGTATGAATATATTATATTTATAAATAATGGTATGATAATTAATGATATAATTATAATGTATGATTATAGGGATAATATTTAATATTTGATTATTTTGGTATAATTAATTTTAATTTTTAAAGGGTTTAAATCAGTGATGATTTATATGATAATATTATTATAGATGATATTAAATGGGTATATTATATTTATATTATAGGGTATATATATATTATTTATAATTATGATATTATGATGATATATAATTATATAATATTAAAATGTTAATTGTTATTAAGGGATAATATTATATTAATGTTAAGATATTGTTATTTATTATATATATATAAGGGATGAAGATATTAATGAATATAGATAATATATGTGATATAATATATATGAAAATTTAAATGGAAAAATATATGGTTAATTAATTATGATTGGTATATGTTTATATGTATGATATTATAATATATTATATTTGTGTAATATGGATGATATATGATAAAATATATATGTATATGTGATGATTATGGTTTTTATAATAATGGGATGAATATATATATTTTATGATTAATGGTATAATATATGTATTATTAATGTTGAATATTTATTTTTATTTATTATTATAAATTAATATAATATTATTTTATAGAATGTATGGGATTATTTGTAAAAATTAAAAATAATAAAATATTGATAATATATATTATAATTAATATTATATGTGTATAATTGATATTTGATGAAATTGATTTATTGATTAATATATTGATATTAATGGATATATATTTTATATATTATATGATATAAATGTATAGATTAATATTATATTATTTATATATTTTATAATATGTATGATATTATAGATAATTTTAATTATATTAATTATTAATGATGTTATTTGGATTATATTATATATAATAAGATATTGAATATTATAATGATATAATGTATATTATTTTTTATATTATTTTAATTTTAAATTATGGTAAATAAAATGGTTATTTTGTTGTATTATTTGGTTAATTAATTATATATAGATGGTATGTAAGTATGAATAGATATGGTATGAATTATATATTGGATATATATGATAATATGTGTGAAAAGTTATATTTGTTGAATAATTAGATTTTTGAATGATTTTTATGATATATATGGTATATTATATTATTTATATATATATAATATAAATGTATAGAATGATAATATATTATGATTATAATATATATAGTATGAAGATATATATGGATGAATTAAATTTTATAATATATATGATATATATTATATATATATATATATATATTTAAATATATATATAATTATATATATAATTTATATATATATAAATATATATTATATACATATAAAAAGAAAAAATAAAACCCCACTTAAAAATAAATAAACTAAATGGGGAAGCTGGGGTTGCAGACATTTCCCACAAGGCCGCCATAATAACAATAGTCCCCGGAAGGTTCCATTAAATGTCGTATTTTACGGTAATTACACATTTTCATTAATCCAGCCTTTATTTTTTTCCCAAAATTATATAATAAACACGATGAAACCCATATAAATAAGATAAAAAACCCACACAGTAAAATTAAAAAAACAAAAATGTGGTGTGGTAGCAGACACTTCCACAAGGGGTTGATAATAACAATGGGTCAGGGAAAGTCTATTAAATGTCGATATTACGGTAATATACACTTTTTAAATTAATCCACCATGATTTTTTTTTTAAAAATTATAAAATTTAAACACAAATACAAAACAAAAAAAAGATGAAAAATACACCCCAATAGAATAAATAAACATAAATTAAAAAGGGGGAAGCCGGGTTTTTTTTACTCGTCCCGGGCCTGTCACCTCTCATGTACTAAATTTTTCCCCCATCATTTATTCTTTTTATCCCCATTTACTTACTCCTGCCCCTACTTTAAGATTAAAAAATTATTTTAAAGGGTTAAAAAAAGTAAAACTTTTATAAAATTTTTAAACGTTTGGGTTCCCTTAAATATCATAGAATAGTATTTTGGGGTTTGGGGTGGCCTGAAAGGGTACCCCGGGCTTTTTCAATAATACCAAAATTAAATTCTACAAAAAAATACTACTTGCTCCCCCAATTTTTTAAGCCCTAAAAATTTTTTTAAGGAAAGTAATGATGACTATGTGTGTATTGTCCCTTTTTATTGTTTTTGATGCCTGGTTCTATGCTAATTAATAATTTAAGTGAAACTTTTATCTAGTGTTTTTTATGCATTTAAAGTGGAAAAAAAAGGGGGTTCCCCTTTACGGCGATTTCCCCTTTAAAGGCCCGGAAACCTGGAAACCCAACCTGCCCAAAAAAAGCGGGGCCCTCCCGTATATATATTTTTTTTATTTTTTTTATCACACGGCCGATTCCCACCATATATATAAAAAAAATTTAAAAATATTAATATACAAATTTTTAATATATAAAAATAAAAAGCTTTTAAAAAAAAAATGTAGTGTGACCTAAGTGGGAAATAACAAGACATTTTCCTGAAATTTTTGCATGGTTTTTGAGAAAAAAAAAAACAAACAATCCAAACATTATGTAAAACAATTACAGGGTTTTGTTTTACGGCACTTGGCATGAGGGGGGTTAACCCCCAGGTCGGCTTCTGTCTACACACCTACTACCCAGGATTAAACCCTAATGTTAATAAAAGCCAAAAAGATAAATTTCGATGATTTACACGCGCCATTAATTTAACCATGGCTTTTGAAAAAAAAGCCTTATGGGTTTTTCTACCCCTAAGGAGATATCTGCATATGGCCCCAAACAAATCGTGTAGGAAATTTTTCTACACAAGCTCTAAAGAATCCACATGTAGCACATCTACTCGTAACTTTCAATGTGTCCCGTTGTGCTATGGCTTTGAAGCCAGCGTCAGTCCCGTTGTACTATACCATGAGCTCAGCTCACTGATAAGCCAAGTGAAAAATTTGTCTAGATATGAGAGGATGTGTTTGTGGTAGGTGTGCATTACCCAAAAAAATCCTGCACACGCAGTATGAGAAAAATGCAACCTTTTTAGTTTAAAAAAGTAACTTCACTTTTTGTATGGTTTTTATGGTTGTATTCTTGTTTTTTGCTCTCATTTGATAAAGTATATTACAGAAAAACAATTTTCATGGGTTTCAACACAAAGCAGCTTGAAGCTGAGCTCAAAGTTATGGAAATGTTCGATTTTTGCCGATATTCCAGAGTACACAAATACATGTCCAACTGGCCAATCTAATATATTTAGGAAGGCACTGACATACAATTATTACTATGTAGCGGTCTGCATAACGGTAAATTTATTACTTTACAAAAATTCAAAATGGAAAGCAAACATTATAAAAGGTGCCTAGAGACATGACTAACAGGAAATTTTTTTTTTAGTGCCACGACTGTATTGTTTATACTGGACCCCATTCTTAAATTTATAATTTTTGAATTTAACCAAATTACCAATTTCTAATCACTACTGGATAGCTGAAATAGGTAAATGGGCAGCTTCTTGTACTTAATAGAAGAAATACTAGCAAAATAGTTTGGTCAAGTAGAACAATGAAATTGGCCAAAAACAGGGTGCAAAGTGGGCAAAATGACTGATGCATAAATATCGCAAAGACTGCTAACTTTGCCAGAGTAATTCCAACAAATAAAAATACAAACAAAAATCCACCACAAAAAAAAAAAAAAAAAAAAAATGTACCTTCAATTTCATTACTTTTGGAAAAAATTCTCAACCCTAAGAGTAAGCTTGAGATCAGGAGTCCCAACCCTGAAAGGGTTAAGGCATGCAATTCCCAAAACATTGATCTGTGCAGCTTTCTCCTGGACAGAACCCAGCGGCAGCAGCGGCATCCTAGCAGCTCTTATTCTTCAAGAAACCATCGCTCATCAAAGCTTGTGATGGCCTAATTGAAGGTACAACTACATGAACCCACGCAGACCACAAAATGACCCAAGAATACAAAGAATGTAACCCAAATCTTGACAAAATAGAAAATCTAAGGAAGACAGCCCTGCTAACCCAAACACTGCCTCCGCTGCCAGACAATCACTTAACACAAGCTCAGGGAATCAAGCCTTCTCTGCCATAGCTACACAGTATCTACTTTAGTGATACTATAAAAGGATATCGCAGAAGAAACATCAGTAACAAAAGAACAACATCAAGGACCCTAGAAGTCAATTTGTCTACCCCGCAGGACACCAGCGTATCATCAACCCCCATCACCACCACCACCCAGGGAACAACAACAAACATGGCTGACTCCCCCTCGAACTCCACTCCCTTCAAAGGATTCACCTATGATAACTCAGGTATGATTATTCCTGACAATATCAGGGACAAAATCGTTGCTCTAGAAAGAGAAATCAAAGATATTATAGCAACACTTGCGCGACAAGAATTCAAGATAACCAACCTCGAGAACAAGATCCAAAACCTTGAAGAGAAAATTACATCGGGAAGTGTTGATACAGATTACTGATGCACACATGAATAAAGA
This sequence comes from Cherax quadricarinatus, assembly GCF_026875155.1. Classification (NCBI taxonomy): domain Eukaryota; kingdom Metazoa; phylum Arthropoda; class Malacostraca; order Decapoda; family Parastacidae; genus Cherax; species Cherax quadricarinatus. Next base: position 79,385 of record NW_026470057.1, on the reverse strand, counting down.
CCCCCTACTACTAACAGGAGATTTCAACAAACATACTACACGACCAGGACCCACAAGTAACCTAATTCACAAACACAATGAGTAACTGCCTGTTCCTACCAGCAATATCTAAACCTACAAGAATCTCCGAGACAAGCATCTCCTTAATAGACCACATCTGGACAAACACCATATCCCCTTTAAAATCAGGCATAATCACAGACAACACTACAGACCACTACCCAACCTTTCTCACAATTAATCTGGGCAAACTGCCACAACACATTACTAAAGTAACCTTCAGACTACATAACGAGACAGCAGTTAACAACTTTATAGCAGCTATGAACATCGATTGGCAAAATTAGCTCGAAACATACACAGATATGAATGAATGTATAAATAATTTTCTAAAAAAAGCTCAATGCCTCTAACAGACATTGCCCCAGAAAAACTACACAGATCACAGCAAAGAGATTGAATAATCCCTGGCTAACACCAAGCATCCTCAAATCTATTAACACAAAGCACATATATGAAAAATATAGAATGGGTCAAATAACTAGAGAACAGTCAAAAAGTTACTCATCAGCACTTACCAGCCTGATAAGGTCAAAAAAATTGTATAATGAAAATAGATTACATAACATCAAAGGTGATATGAAAAAAAACTGGTAAACTATCTGAAATTCTTGGAACTAAAAAGATATCCAAAAACAAAATCAAACTAACAAAATCAGATGAACCCCTACTCACTCCAACCGAAACAGCGAACAGACTTAATATTTTCTTCACTATAGGAAAAAATCTAGCTAACAAAATACCAAGCACAAACACCCGTCGATCAGACTACCTCATAGGTACCCACCCAAATACGCTATTCCTAGCTCCAACCAACCACATTGAAGTTACACCCATCATAAACACCCTTAAAAACAAGGCAGGAGACAAAACTTGCCTGCTTTTATGTACAAAAGAGCTTCTCAAGTATTGTCACCAATTATTTCAACGCTCTTTAACAAATCGTCTACCTTTCCAACAATCCTCAAAATAGCGAGGGTCACTCCAATCCATAAAGAAGGTGATCAAGCTGACTTGAGTATTATAGACCAATATCTAACTTACTACTGCTCTCTAAAATCTCTGAAAAATTAATTCATAGACGGACCTATTCTTACCTCGTTTCACACACATTAAACCCTTGTCAGTTTGGATTCAGGAATAATATAAGCACAAATGATGCTATCATACACATGCTAAAACTAATATATACCGCACTTGAAAAAAAAAAAAAAGTCCCGCTGGGCATTTTCACTGATTTACGTAAAGCTTTCGATACAGTCGACCACGAGCTGCTGTACTCCAAATTAATGCACGATGTTATCAGAGGCCACTCCAACTACCTAAAGTCATACCTTAGTAACAGAACTCTATGTGTATGCAAATGATGTAAATTCTTCCACCCAACCAATCACAATAGGAGTCCCACGAGGAAGCATCCTTGGACCACTCCTCTTTCTCATCTACATCAATGATCTACCGAATGCATCGTAGCTACTCAAACCCATATTATATGCAGATGACACTACATATGTCTTTTCCCACCCAAACAGTCATATTAGCAAACATAGTCAATGCTGAATTACAGAAAATATCTGCCTAGGTGACTAAAAAAAACTTACCCTGAACACTGATAAAACCTATTTCATTCAGTTTGGAAACAAAGTTGCAAATGATCCAATTAACAATGCTAAATGGATCATCAGTCAAGACTCGGAGGGAAAATTCCTAGGTATCCACCTTGACAGTAGCCTTAAGTTCCCGACACACAACAAATCACCAAGAAAATCTCCAAGACTGTAGGCATACTATCAAAGATAAGGTACTACGTTCCACAATCAGCTCTCCTGGCACTGTACCATTCACTCGTACCCTTATCTTACATATGGAATTTGTGCATGGGGATCAACAACATCCAATCTAAAACCCCTAATAACCCAGCAAAAGGCAGCAGTAAGAAGAACAAATTCCCACTCCCACCAGCATACTCCACCAATTTTCAAGTCTGAATCTGCTCACCACTAAGAACAGCCATACTTATTCATGTGCCTACTACATACACAGAACAATACAAGCAGGCAAACCCTCCACTCAAACATCTCCTCACCAACCTAAACAGGACATTACCACAACACAAGACAGATCTCTTTGATATACCTCATGTCCATATCACCAGTGTAAAAACTATGCACATAAAGGGCCCCCAAAATATGGAATTCATTACCAGAAGATATTAAAGTAACCCCATCTGTAAATCAATTTAAGACTTCTCAAAAGCCACTTAATCACCCTAGACTAAATGCTAAATACTCAGTACACACATACTTATGTACTCCCACATTATAACTTCAACAATCACTTTGAACATTTTATCCATTGTTGACAGGAATATAATCGAATCTGTTTTCACAAAAGGCATTTTCGAATATAAATATATACTACTCCTTAGTATTAAGTAGAACGTAAGCCAATAATGTTAAGTTGGCCCATAATGCCTAGGCATAATAGAGGCTCTCTTTGAATTGCAACCCACTATTGTAAATACAAAATCTCAATGTAGTTTGCAGACAAAAAAAATAAATAAATAAAATTAAATCTAAAATTTTTGTGATAACTACAATACTAGCATCGGATACTTTTTATAAAGATTATTTTGTTCAATGGTAAATTCAATAAGACTGCAAAAGAATAAATAGCTCAAGAAACATGCTCAACTTAAAATGGAAAGAATTACAGTACTTACTACCAGGTCTGCAATTGTTATGTCATTTATTTTATTGGCATTTGCTTGATGGCAAAACACATTAGCATCTTGACACCCCATAAGAATGGCATCTTCCATCGTTGGACTCCCAGGTTCACTGTAACATTACGAGAGCAACTGGTTAAAAGTAAAATTATGCCAGGGCTTACCAATGATTCTTCTTTATCACATAATGTATAAAAACCCAGTCAAAACTGGATTTCTACACCACAAATACCCCTACAGTACCCCTATCGTATTTGTACTTGGGGATGTACCATGGCCAATCACCTCAAACTCTTAATAACCAAACAAAGAGCAGCAGTGCAGATAAGCTTCAGTGCCAGACAACACAACCCACCTCTTCAAAAACATCATCTATACATCTACCTTTTTTTTTTTTTTTTTTTTTTTTTTCACAGGGTTTGACAAGGTTAAGGATCCCTAGCTTTATTGATAAGCTATTTACAGGTTAAGGATTCCTAACTTTATTGGCAAGCTAAGAGCTGTTACTTACATCAGCTCATTTGAAAGCATTTTTATTGTTATGAGACATACAAGTAGGGAACAGGATGAAGTTGGAGCCATCTGTGGGCCAGCATTTTCATTTGATCAACTGACGTTATCTCGTTGACATCATTATGCTGTACGAATGTGTTCCATACTCGAGTCATCCTCGGTATATATGATCTCAGATGGAGTGATGTTCTGGAGAAAAGTTGCTGCTTTCTGACCATCTTGTGGCATAAAAGCTTGTTTCACGCTGTCCTTGAAGTGGATCCAAGTGTGGTACTTTGACAATATTGGCCTTGTACATAACAGTAAGGACATCCACATCCCTCCTATGTTGAAGGCTCTGCTGAAATGACAGATCTATCCAGGATGGGTCCAGGCGAGAGATGAGGCGTCTTGCTCTGTTCTCTACTCTGTCAAGCAGTCGCAGATGAGAGGGGGGGCAGGCAAACCAAGTGAAGCATACTCAAGGTGGGAGCGTACTTGTGCCTTGTACAGAATCTTGCAACCCCTACCGTCAAGTAGATGCAAGATACGGCGAAGTGCTGTAAGCTTCCTGGCTGCCTTGTTTGCAAGATTTACAACATGGTTCTTCATGGTTAGTTTGGAGTCAAATTTCACCCCAAGGATATCAACTCTACATTCTCTCTCTCACGCACTCTCTCTACATTTCTCTCTCTCTCTCTCTCTCTCTCTCTACATTCTCTCTTTTTTCTCTACATTCTCTCTTTTTTCTCTACATTCTCTCTCTCTCTCTTTTCTCTACATTCTCTCTCTCTCTTTCTCTACATTCTCTCTCTCTCTTTCTCTACATTCTCTCTCTCTCTTTCTCTATATTCTCTCTCTTTCTTTTCATTTCTCTCTCCCTTTCTCTAAAATTTTTTCTCTCTTTCTCTACATTCTCTCTCTCTCTTTCTCTACATTCTCTCCCTCTCTTTCTCTACATTCCCCTCCCTCTCCTTTTTTTACAAACTCTCTCTCTTTCTCTACATTCTCTCTCTCTCTTTCTCTACATTCTCTCTCTCTCTTCTCGTGCTCATTCTCTCACTTTTCTCTACATTCTCTCTCTCTCCTTTTCTCTACATTCTCTCTCTTTTTCTTCTACATTCCTCTCTTTTCTCTACATTCTCTCTCTTTTCTCTACATTCTCTCTCTTTTATCTACATTCTCTCTCTTTTCTCTACATTTTCTCTCTTTTCTCTACATTCTCTCACATTCTCTCACATTCTCTCTACATTCTCTCACATTCTCTCTACATTCTCTCACATTCTCTCACATTCTCTCTACATTCTCTCACATTCTCTCTACATTCTCTCACATTCTCTCTACATTCTCTCACATTCTCTCTACATTCTCTCACATTCTCTCTACATTCTCTCACATTCTCTCTACATTCTCTCACATTCTCTCTACATTCTCTCTACATTTCTCACACATTTCTCTACATTCTCTCACATTCTCTCTACATTCACTCACTTCTCTCTCTACATTCTCTCACATTCTCTCTTACATTCTCTCACTTCTCCTCTACATTCTCTCACATTCCTCTCCACAATCTCTCACAATACTCTCTGTCTACATTTCTCTCACATTCTCTCTCTCACATTCTCTCCCTCTCACATTCTCTCTCTCTCACATTCTCTCTCTCACATTCTCTCTCACAATCACTTCTTCTCTCTCACATTCTGTCTCTCACATTCTCCACTCATCACATATCTCCTCTCACAATTCTCTCTTTTCACAATTCTCTCTCACTAACATTCTCCTATTTTTTCTCTACATTCTCTCTCTCTCTCTCTCTCTCTCTTTTCTCTACATTCTCCCTCTTTTCCCTCTACATTCTCTCTTTCTCTATCATTCTCTCACTTTTCACTACATTCTCTCTCTTTTCTCTACATTTCTCTCTTTTCTCTCTACATTCTCTCTCTCTCTCTACATTCTCTCCTCTAAACATTCTCTCTCTCACATTCTCTGCTCTCTCTCCTCTAACATTCTCTCGCTCTTATTCTCTACATTCACTCTCTTTTCTCTACAATCTCTCACTCTACATTCTCTCTCTCACATTACTCATCTCTCTCCTACATTCTCTCCTTCTTTTTCTCTACACTCTCTCTCGATCTATCATTCTCCTCTCATCCTCTACATTCTCTCTCTCTCTCAACATTCTCTCATCTCGTCTCTAACATTCACTCTCTCGCATCTACATTCTATCTCTCTCTCCTAACATTCTCTCTCTCTCCTAGCAATCTCTCTCTCTCTACATTCTCTTCTCTCTCTACATACTCCTCTCTCTCTAACATTTCTCTTCTCCTCTCTCTCTCTCCCTCTCCCCCCCCCCCCTCTCTACATCTCTCTCTCTCTCTACATATTCTCTCTCCTCACTCCTCTACATTCACTCCCTCTCTCTCTCTCTCTCTCTCTACTCCTCTCTACATTCTCTCTCTCTCTCTCTCTACATTCTCTCTCTGTACATTCTCTCTCTCTCTCTAACATTCTCTCTCTCTCTCTCTCTACTTCTCCCTCTCTCAATCTGCATTCTCTCTCCTCCCCACTAACATTCTCTCTCTCTACATTTCTCTCTCACTTCGCTCCTCTCTCTCTCTACATGCTTCTCTCTCTCTCTGTCTAACCATTCTCTCGTCTCTACTATCTACATTCTCTCTCTCCTCTCTCTACTATTCTCTCTCTCACTCACTCTCTCATTCTCTCACTCTCTCTCTACATACTCTCTCTCTCTCCCTCTCTACGATTCCCTCTCTCTCTCTCATACATATCTGTCTGCTCTCACTCTCTCACTCCTCTCCTCTCACTCACTCCATCTCTCACTCTCCATCTCTCAATCTTCAACATTCTTCTCTCTCTCTCTCTACATTCTTCTCTCTCCACTCTCTACATCTCTCTCTCTCTCTCTCTCTCTCCTCATCTCAATCTCTCTCCTCTCTCTCTCTCTCTCTACAATTCTCTCTCTCTCCTCTACATTTTCCTCTCTCACTCTCTCTCTCTCTCTTCTACCCTCTCCAACTCACCCTCTCTCTCTCTCTAATTCACTCTCTCTCTCTACATTCTCTCTCCCTTCCCTCTCTCTCACTCTCTCTACATTCTCTCTCTCTCTCACTTCGTCTCTAGTCATTCTCTCACTCTACATTCTCTCTCTCTCTCTCTACATTCCTCTCTCCTATCTCTCTACATTCTCTCTCTCTCTATAATCTCTCTCTCTCTCTACATTCTCTCTCTCACTCTCTCTCTACATTCTCTCTCTCTCTCTCTCTCTACATTTCTCTCTCTTCTCTCTCTACATTCTCTCACTCTCTCTCTCCTCTCTAACTACTCCTCTCTACATCTCACTCTCCCTCTGCTCTCTCTCCTCTCTCAACATTCTCTCTCTCCCTCTACATTCTCTCTCTCTCTCTCTCTCCTCTCTCTCTCTACAATTCCTTCTCTCTCTCTCTCTCTCTCTACATTCTCTCTCTCTCTCTCACTCTACATACTCTCTCTCTACTCTCTCTCTTCTCTACATTCTCCTCTCTCTCGTCTCTCTCTCTACTTATACATTCCTGCTCTCTCTCTCTCTACATTCTCCTCTCTCTCTACATTCTCTCTCTCACTCCTCTACAGTCTCTCTCTCTCTCTCTACATTCTCATCTCTCTCCTCTCTATACTTCACTCTCTCTTCTACATTCTCTCTCTCTCATCTCTCTACATTCTCATCTCCTCTCTCTCTCTCATACTAACATTCTCCTCTCGCTCTCTAATTCTCTCTCTCACTCTACATTCTCTCTCTCTCTCTACATACTCTTCTCTCTCTAGATTCTCTTCTCTCTCTCTCTCTCTCTACATTCTCTCTCTCTCTCTCTCTCTACATCTCCCCTCTCTCTCTCAACATTCATTCTCTCCTCTCTCTCTCTCTACATTCTCTCTCTCTCTCTACATTCTCTCTCTCTCTCTCTACATTCTCTCTCTCTCTCCTACATTCTCTCTCTCTCTCTCTACAATCTCTCTCTCTCTCACCCCTCTACATTCTCTCTCTCTCACTACATTCTCTCTCTCTCTCTTCCTACATTCTCTCACACTTATCTCTCTCTACATTCTCTCTCTCTCTCTGCTAACATTCTCTCTCCATCTCTCTCTCTCTGCATTCTCTCCTCTCTCTCACTTCTCTCTCCTCTCATTCTCTCTCTACATTCTCTCTCTCTTCCCTCAACAACTTCTCTTCTCATACATTCTTCTCTCTCTCTCTACATTCTCTCTCTCTCTCTTCTCTAAACATTTCTCTCTCTCTCTACATTCTCTCTCTCTCTCTCTACATTTCTCTCTCTCTCTCTACATTCTCCCTCTCTCTCTCTCTCTCTCTACAATCTCTTACTCTACATTCTCTCTCTACATTCTCTCGTCTCTCTACATTCTCTCTCTCTCTCTCTCTCTCTCCCTCTCTCATCTCATCTCTACATTCTCTCTCTCCATCTCTCTCTAACAATGTCCCCACTCGTCCTCACTATCTCTCTCTACATTCTCTCTCTCTCTCTACAATTCTCTCTCACCTCTCAAAATTCACTCTCTCTCTCTACATCTCTCTCACTCTCTCTCTACATTAATTCTCTCTCTCTCTTCTCTCTCCTCTCTAACAATTCTCTCTCTCTCCTACATTTCTCCGTTGTGTTCTCTCTCTCTCTACATTACTCTCTCTCTCTCTACTCTACAATTCTCTCTCTCTCTCTCTCTTCTACATTCTCTCTGCTTCTCTCTCCTCTACATTCCTCTCTCTACTCTCTCTCTCTCTCCTCAACATTCTCCCTCTCTCTCGTCTCTCACCTCTCTCTCTCTACATTCTCTCTCCTCATCTCTCTCTCTGCTCTTTTTTTTTTTTTTTTTTTTTTTACACAGGGTTTGACAAGGTTAAGGGATCCCTAGCTTTATGATAAGCTATTTACAGGTAAGGATTCCAAACTCTATTGGCAAGCTAAGAGCTGTTACTTACATCAGCTCATTTTTGAAAGCATTTTTATTGTTATGAGACAATACAAGTAGGGAACAGATGAAGTTGGAGCCATCAGTGGGCCAGCATTTTCATTGATCAACTGACGTTATCTCCGTTGACATCATAAATGCAGTACGAATGTGTTCCATACTCGAGTCATCCTGGGTATGTAATGATCTCAGATTGGAAGTGATGTTTCTGGAGAAGGGTACAAGCCAGAGTGAAGTTGCTGCTTTCCTGCCCGTCTTTGTTGGATAAAAGCTGTTCACCTGTTCCTCTTGAAAAGTGGATCCAAGTGTGGTACATTGACAATATAGGCCTTGTACATAACAGTAAGGCCACCCACATCCCTCCTATGTTGAAGGCACTTCTGCTGAAATGACAGATCTATCCAGGATGGGTCCAGCGAGAGAATGATACGCTTGCTCTGATTCTCTACTCTGACAAGCAGTCGCAGATGAGAGGGGGGGCAGGCAACCAAGAAAGTGGAGCATACTCAAGGTGTTGAGCGTACTGTTATGCCTCGTACAGGATCTTGGCAACCCCTCTTCTCTCACTCTCTCTACACTCCTCTCTCCTCTCTCACATCCTGCCTCTCTCTCTCTCTACATCCCTCTCCTCTCTCTACATTCTCTCATCATCTCTCTCTACATTCTCTCTCTCCCCCTTCTCCCTCCCCTTCCCCCCTCTCTCACTGTCTCTCTCCATCTCTCCTCTCTACATTCTCTCTCTCTCTCCTCTACATTCTCTCTCTCTCTCTCTCTCAATCTCTCTCTCTCTCTACATTCCCTCTCTCTCTCTCTCTCTACATTCCTCACTCTCTCCTCCCTCTGTCTCCTCTCTCCTCTCTTAACTCTCTCTCTCTCCCTCTCCCTCTCTCTCTCTACATTCTCTCTCCTCTTACATTCTCCTCTCTCTCTCTCTCCCCCCCCCCCTCTCTCTCTACATTCTCCCTCTCTCTCTCTCTACATTCTCTCTCTCTCTCTCTCTCTCTACTTCTCCTCTCTCTCTCTACATTCTCTCTCATCTCTCCTACATTCTCTCTCTCTCTCTCCCCTCTACATTCTCTCTCTCTCCTCCTCTCTCCCTCTACATTCTCTCTTCTCTCTCAACATTCTCTCACTCTCTCTCTCTCATAACATTCTCTCTATCACATTCTCTCTCTCTCTCTTCTCCTGTCTCTATATATATACATTCCGTCTCTCTCTCTCTCTACATTCTCTCTCTCTCTCTACATTCTCTCTCTCTTCTACATTTCTCTCTCCTCTACTTCTCTCTCTCTCACTCACTTCTCCTCACTCTCTCCTCTCTCTCTCTCTCTCTCTAACATTCCTACTCCTCTTCCCTCCTCACTCTCGCTCTCCTCTCTCATCTCTCTCTCTACATTCTCTCCTCTCTCTCTCTCTCCTACTACTAACATTCTCTCTCTCTCTCAACATTCATTCCTCCCTCTCTCTCTCACATTCATTCTCTCTCTCTCTACATTCTCTCTCTCACTCTCACAATTCTCTCTCTCTCGTCTCCTCTCTCTCTCTCTCTCTCTCTCTACATTCTCCTCTCTCTACATTCTCTCTCTCTTTTCTCTACATTCTCTCTTTTATCTTTTCTACTTCTCTCTCTTTTTCTACATTCTCTCCTCTCTCTTTCTCTTTCCCCTCTCTCTCTTTTCTACATTCTCTCCCCTCTCCTACTAATTCTCTCTCTCTCTCTCTCTCTCTCTCTCTCTCTCTTCTACATTTCTTCTTTCTCTTCTCTCTCTCTCAAAACCTTTCTCTTCTCCTCTCTCTATATTCTTCTCTTCTTTTGTCTCTACATTCTCTTCTCTTCTCTACATTTCTCTAAATCTCTTCTCTATCTACATTCTTTTCTTTCTCTTCTCTCTACATTCTCTCTCTCTCTCTTCTCTCTCTCTCTCTACATTTCTCTCTTTTCTCTCCCCTCTCTCTCTCTCTACAATTCTCTCTCTCTCTACATTCTCTCTCTCTCTCTCTACATTCTCTCTCTCTCTCTACATTTCTCTCTCTCTCTCTTACATTCTTCTCTCTTCTCATCTCTTCTACATTCTCTCTCTCTCTCTCTACTTCTCTCTCTCTCCCCTTTTACATTTCTCTCTCTCTCTCTCTACATTATCTCTCTCTCTCTCTACATTTCTCTCTCTCTCCCCTACTTTCTCTCTCTCTCTATCTTCTGTCTCTCTCTCTAACATTCCTTCTCTCTCTCTACTTCTCTATCTCTCTCTATACATTCCTCTCTCTCCTCTACATTCTCTCTCTCTACATTCTTTTCTCTCTGTACATTCCCCCTCTCTCTCTACATTCTCTCTCTCTCTCTCTTCTCTCTCTATATTTCTCTCTTCTCTTACTATTTTCTCTCTCTAATTCTCTCTCTCTCCATTTTTCTCTCTCTCTACATTCTCTCTCTACTTTTTCTCTTATATATCCTATATACAGTTTCTGTCAAAAAGTCGGCGTCTGCCACTGGCCACGGGGACTTAATACACACTTATTGTCCTACACAAAAAATTTCCCCCTTTGCCCTTGGAGGCAAAGAGGGGAATGTTTTGAGAGTATAGTTTTACCAACGCTCTTATATGGGTGTGAAGCATGGGTGATAAATGTTGCAGCGGGGAGAAGGCTGGAGGCGTGGAGATGTCATGTCTGAGGGCAATGTGTGGTGGTGAATATACGGCAGAGAAATTCGTAGTTTGGAGTTTAGGAGGAGGTGCGGGATTACCAAAACTGTTGTCCAGAGGGCTGAGGAAGGGTTGTTGTGGTGGTTCGGGAACATGAAGAGAAGAAGGAGCAAAACGAATGACTTCAAGAGTGTATCAGTCTGTATTGGAAGGAAGGCGGGGTAGGGGTCGGCCTAGGAACAGCGTTGAGGGAGGGGTAAAAGGAGGTTTTGTGTGCGAAGGGGCTTGGACTTCAGCATGTATGTCGTGAGCGTTGTTTGAAATAGGAAGTGAATGGAGACAATGGGAGAGAGAGAGAGAGCGAGCGTGACGAGCGTGTGAGAGGGAGTGTGAGCAAAGTTACAGGGTATGGTAGGGGTTGCTTGGGAAATGCGTGCTGGGGGGCGGGGGGGGGGGCGGACTTGAGTCCCTGGAGATTGGGAAGTACAGTGCCTGCACAATCTGAAGGAGGGGTGTTAATGTTGCAGTTTAAAAACTGTAGTATATCTACAGCGACCCTTCTGTGCGCGCGCGCATGAGTGGAGTGAATGATGGTGAAAGTTTTTTCTTTTTCGGCGCCAGCCGTGGGGGAATCGGCCAGTGTGGGATAACACACATGCAAAAAATAATACATATACACAGCATTAAACTCAATACTATTCCATCTGGCGATGGTCTGAGAGGGTATCAATTTCGGAACAAGCACAAAGGCATCGCACTAGGCACAAAACACTGACATCCCCGTTCCTCGACAAATTGCGAGAAAATGTGGAGGAGGTGGGGGGGCAATAGGGGCGCGGGGCGGGGTGATGAGAATTAGAGGAATGTTAAGCTAGAGTCTAGTGCGTGGTTTTTATGTGTTTGAGATAGCGGTTTGTTGGGGGGTAGAGGTGTCGATGATAGAATGTTATTAGTGAATATTAATATGAATTAAAATTAAATTTGTTATTATTAGACAAAATTGGGGTATTTATAAAGATCTAGTTTGAATGGTTTTAGAACTTTACAAATGTTTGTTTGTATCACTAATTGTAACTACCTCATTATTATGTCCTCTGGAAGAGTTAGCTGGTTAATCTAAAATATGGTACGATTGGATTTTATCAAATTGATTGTAGTATAAATTTGTTACTACCTCCCACATTAATAATAACTGAAAAATTGAATATTTGTATCAACCCTTAAAAACTTAAATACGAACTTAAAAATGTAAGACTATCAAATTGTTCTCTCAGTCAGAGTAATATTAGATGGTAGTGTGGGTCTCTATAGGATTTCTTGCTACGATTCACCATGTTCTAGACTGGTATATATTCTACTTGTTTAGTGCCTATAATGCCTCAGCATGAGTTTGCTCTCTGTGGCTGGAAGTGCGACTGTTGGATATGGGGGGGTTGTGGGGGGGGGTGGGGATGATATGGGATTCAGGAGGGTGATTGGGTTGAGTGGGTTGGGACAGAGGGGTGCTGATTGTAGTTTAGTTGAGAGAGTTGATGTTGTGGTGTAGCGTTTGGAATATTTGATATGGTTGGAAATTATTTGGATTTTTGTGGAAATTTAGTTTGTGGATATGATTCATACAGTAATGGAGGAAGTCTATCTATCTTGGATGAGCGGCAGAAAAGAGTGTTTTTATGGGGTGGAAAGGATTAGATTGTAATGGATTAGAGGTGGGTGAAGGAGGGGTATAGGTGTTTTTGGTTTTGGGTGTTTTGGGAGGGGGTGGTGGGGTAGTATTGGAAGGGGGGATGGGGTGGTGGGGTGAGGTTTGGGGGTTAGTTATGATGGGTGGCGTTTGGGGAGTGGATGGTTGGATAGTGTGTGTTTGTATAGAGGGTTGGGGAAAGTGAGAATTGTGATGGTTGGGGATAAATGAGGGTATGGGAGAGGTCTGTTAGTTGGGGGATTGACTATAAGTTGATTATGATGTATAGAGTGGTAGGGGGATTTAGGATTGTTTTCAGGGAAAGGATAGGAATGTGGTTGTTAAATGTGGAATTGTGATTTGGTTATGATTTGTTTAGTTGTTTGTGAGATGGTTATGGTTAGGGAGTGGTTTTGTTTGTATTTAAAAAATAAAAATTAATGGTGGAATTCATAAAATTTACAATAGACAACAAAGATATTATGAATCATGGTAATTTACTAAGATGTCTGCGAAATACCTGGTAGTAGAGGCTCTTGCTCTGTGTGCAATACTTGTTAGTGCTGGAGAGTAACCAAAAGAATGCCAAGAACCACTAGACCCACTTGAAGGTGGGCTATCTCCCAGATAGCTGAAAACGTTATTGTGGCCACATACCTGAAAAAAATTCCAAATTTCTGTAATTTGTCTAAACACACACTAAATGCAATAAATTTTAACCTGAAGCCCAAATACTCTTAACTGATAAATGACACTGTTGGACCTGTTGGGGTGCCACTGACAGCTTGTGCCATACTAAGCCTGACTTCCCAATATATGGGAAAGATTTGTTGCTCAAAGCTAGGCGATGAAAGAAAAAGGAACAGGAGTTCCTTTGTTAATAGAAACAGGAGCTAGAAGTTCTCAATTAGATAAGGTGGATTCCCTTGCCAAGCCCCAGCAGAGTGGGACACCCACACTCCCACCTAGGTTCTGTAACCAGCTTCCCACCAAAGCCATTAAAAATTATCTGCAGAGCAGAAAAATGGAGCCGACTAAATGTAAGCAGATACGTGCCCCTCCTGTAATGTGGCCAGTGGGCAAAGTAGACAAGGACATGTCCCAGAGAGTGGGGGAACTAGACTTTTTGCAACATTTGAGCATCTTCATTCTGGAAACTGTCACGATGACTTCATTTCCACCTTTCTCTGCACTGAGGTGTGTCAGCGTGCCTCGTTGTGCTCCGGGTTTTCTCGTGTTTTCACGGTCGCTCTTACGTGCTAGAACTTTAATTTGTGCCATCAATCCTATATGATACATCCCTCTAGCGCCTGGAACCAATCTTGGGCGGAAAACATTATATACCGAGTCAAAAAAGGAGAATTAGTGTGCACTACCTAGCAGAGTTTACTGCCAGAGGGGAATCATAGGCCTGTGTGCCGTGTGCAAAATAATAGAACTTTTCTTTGTCAGAGGAAAGAAAGTCTCCCTGATAACATTGTATATACACAGTGCATAGTGTATACTACAGTGGCTCCCTAGTATATAGATGATAAAGGCTAAAGTGTCATTTGAAAACAGGTGAATTTGTAAATGAAGTGATAAGCCTATAGAGGCAGGTGCCATAAGTCGCCAGAAGCTTACCACAGAGGTCAGCTGTTTTAATAATCTTCCTGGCCTGCTGGTGTACTTGCATATAATCTAGTGATACCAGTGAATAGCAGAATACAGTGTTGTAGTAGATCAACTAACCATATTATAATGTACTTAGTGGAGTGAGTGACTTTCATTAGTTTCCTTTTTCTGAAATACCAACTATACTTTGGAATTTTCATATACCTGTAGTTACCAGCGGTTGCAATATACACTAGAAGCATATTACTACAGAAAAAGTGTCCTTCCTCCAAAATTTTTCCACCATCAACTAAAGTGATAATATAGCTTTTGTGGTGGAGACGAAAAAAAACCCTAGAAAAGCTAGATACATGATTGATAAACAAGGGTTGAGGCTCACCGTTCGTCATTGTAGAATGCCCAGCAATCACCGGTTCTTCAACACGAAAGTTATACTCTGTGTCAATCAAATCATCATTACCGGGTAATAATTCCAGTAGATCCATCATGTGATAGCCCAAATCACCGACCAGTATGTTTTAAATAGTGACCCACTGATTCAATCAAGATGGGTCCAAACCCTCGGCTTGGGTCCAACCCTCGGCTGGGTCCGAAACCTCGGCTGGGTCCGAACCCACGCTGGTCCGGAACCCTTGGCTGGGTCCCGAACCCACCGGCTGAGTCCGAACCCTCGGCTGGTCTGAACCCTCGGCTGGGTCCGAACCCTCGGCTGGTTCGAACCCTCGGATGGGTCCGAACCCTCGGATGGGTCCAACCCTCGGCTGGGTCCAACCTCGGCTGGGTCCGAACGGATTCGTTTGGACAATAAAGCAGACTGTAAACGGATGTGGTTGAAGGCGCCCTTATCAAACACAATAAATATAATCAGAACCGTACACCGGTAAGCTGTCCAATATACATGTACAGTTTAGAAATAGAATACAAATAGCTAGAGCTTCATTTAAGGAGGTTAAATATAGAGATCAAGAGGTTGCAAGTAGAAATACGGTAATCAACCATTCAAATCATATGAAGCTCTGTTAGTCAGCATCAATCAAACAAAACGGGCTTCACATGAATAAATTGTCATTTTTGTGGAAATTGGTGTTCCGCCCCTTGTGCCAGATATCCAAGAACTAGCTACAAGCAGTATTAAAACAGGAAGAGTTTTTGGGTATGCCCAAATGAGAAATCTGTTGGACAAAATCACAAGGGTATAAAAGAAAGAACATCAAACTTGCTTTCATAAAAACCTGAAAGCTTTCTACAACAGATGGGAACATAAAAAGTCTGGGCTGAATGGTACAGCCACAGACGGATACTGGCCTCTTGAGGTATAGTCAAACTGTAAGGCCTGGAGGTGATGTCCTGGTAGTCAGTAAATGTGGGGGCGATAGTGCTGTCCCTGGGAGACAGTAATGGTGAAGCTGAGTTGCTGTCCCTGGGAGACAGTAATGGTGAAAGCTGGAGTGCTGTCCGTGGGAGACAGTAATGGTGAAGCAGGAGGTGCGTCCTGGGAGACAGTAATGGTAAGCTGGAGGTGCTGTCCTGGGAAGACATAAATGGTGAAGCTGGAGGTGCTGTTCCTGGGAGACAGAATGGTGAAGCTGGAGGTGCAGTCCTGGAGACAGTAATGTGGAAGCTGAGGTTTGCTGTCCTGGAGGACGAGTAATGGTAAGCTGGTGTACTGTAACTGGGAGACATATGGTGAAGCTGGAGGTGCTGTCCGGGAGACAGTAATGGTGAAGCTAGGAGGTGCTGTCCGGAGACCATAATTGGTGAAGCGGAGGTGGCTGTCCTGGGAGACATAATGGTGAATCGGAGGTGCTGTCCTGGGAGACAGTATGGTGAAGCTGGAGGTGCTGTCCTGGGAGACGGAGTAATGGTTGAAGGCTGGGAGATTTTTGGGGGCCCCCCGGGGCCCCCCCCCATTCACCCAGGTAGTCGGAATTATTCGCAGGAAGATTACATAAATGACCCTCATAGGGGACAGGAGCCGTAGTGGGGAAACAAGTTAGTCAAAGATAAGATAAAACCAATATTGCAAACTAGAAATACCACAGGAAATACAAACAAGAGACTCCACTAGCAAATAGTGAGAAATATTCCAAAAACAACTGGTGGGAGCTCCATTTGTTGGTGCTAGGGAGGATAGAAAAAAGACAGGAAAACATGCACCAACAGGGAATACAGTCACAGAAACCCAAGGCAAACGAAACTCAAGCCTGTGCAACAACTATCACTTGTATTTGCAGACATGGGAAAATCAGGGAAAAACAGACTGGACGTGCAACTACAACCAACCTAGAAAACGGCGTCCCATATGACGAACAGGAAATGCAAACTCCTTCCTGTAAGCTTTTTCCACCACCTGAAATGTGTACCTCTTCATTAGCAGGCAAGATTTTGCTACAACTTAAATTGCCAGGCACACCCATCTAAAGGGGACAAAAAGATTCAAAACATCCAGGCCATGGGAAAACCTGGGAGCCACAGCTCACAAGAGGGAGAGGTTTTTTATTGCCAGAAGGAAAAAAAAAAACTGGCAGTAAATGCAGAAATCGTACACCAAATCCAGTCATTCCTGGAGTGGAACCACGAGTCGATGGCTCCACTCCAAACCAACATATACAGATACTTAATGCCAGAAAAAAAATCCCCCCCCCCCAGTACCAACAATACCACCAGTCCGATGACATTCTTCTTTGCAAATATACAGGGTCCCTAAAGCGCACAAACAACATAATACCTTTCATCCGTGGACTGCTTGCAGAGGCAAAGGCATGTTCCGGCTTTCACCGAGACCCACAAAGGATCACTTTGACAACGAATATGGATCCCAGGTTACAACCAATAACAGATGTGACAGTGAGCAGGCAAAAGGGGGGGGGGTTGGCCTGTACATTGCAGTCACTGTTTCACAGAACTGCTTAATGCATCAAAGGATGTAGTGGAAGTTTTAGCAGTAAATTGATAGAGAACCAAAACCTAGTCATTGTGGTAGTCTACAAGCCTCCGGATGCAACATCCCAGCAATTCAGGAACAGACTGTTAAAAAATTGACCTCTGTCTGAAAATCTCCAGTCCTGCACCCACATTTCTTGCTCCAGTGGAATTTCAACTTAAGGAACCTAAAATGGAGAAATAGCAAATAATATTGTTGCAGTAATAACACCAGGAGGCAGCCTGATGAGAAAACTCACACTCACACGAGCTTTTAAATCTCTGCAACAAAATTCAATTTAAACCCAGCAAATAATAGCCTACTAGACTGGAGATACACTAGACCTCATCATCACTAACAATGATGAACTAATAAGAAATTTCCACATATCAAAACAATATACTCAGATCACAACATAATTGAGGTTCAGACATGTATCGCGGAGCCCCAGACCAACATAATGAGATTAGTCACGAGGAGCATCACCACATTCAACATCAAAAACAAGTGGACCAAGTAAATCAAGTCCTACCGATATAAGCTGGAAGATAACTAAGCCAACACAGACCCCAACTTATGCCTAGAACAGATTAATTTGTGGCACTTTGTATGCCACAAGGGCTTATTCCTCTAAGAAAAAGAGGAGTCAGATGTAAATAGAAAGACAGCGCCCCTTTACCGGCGACGGAAAGAATAACAGAGCCTAAAAGAGGTTCAATATATCTTGAAAGGCGTAGGGCGACACTGGTCAGAGAAATAGCAAGCATCGAAACTTAAGCTAAAGGAATCTTATAGGAGTCAGAATCGCGGGAAGAACTAAAAGCCAAACTGAAATCGAAAAGAAACCCAAAGAATATCTTCTCCTATGCCATAAATCAAAGTTGAGAACAACGTCCAGTCTAGGGCCCCTACTTAAACAAGATGGGTCCTACACAGACGACAGCAAGAAAATGAGTGAGCTACACAAGTCCCAATATGACTCAGTTTTTAGCAAGCCCGCTAACCAGACCGAGAGTCGAAGATCAAAATTAATTTTTTATGAGTGCGCCACAGAATTGGTAACACAAGCCTATCCAGTTATCCTGATGCCAACTGACTTCGAACAGGCGATGAAAAAAATGACCTGCCCATGCACTCTGCCCTGAATTGGAGGGAAAAGGGTAAGGGGCCAACTCATGGAACTCAAAGTTCATCAAGAAACTGCAAGAACCCCTAATCACAAGCCGTTCCATCCTATGGAGAGGGAGCATGGTCACTGGGTCATCCCACAGTTACTAAAAACAACAGACAGCCCCACTCCACAAAGGGGCAGTAAAGCAACAGCAAAGAACTACAGACCGATGCACTAACATCCCATATCATAAAAATCTTTGAAAGGGTCCCTAAGAAGCAGATCACCATCCATCTAGAAAATCAGTTACACAACCCAGGGCAACACGGTTTAAGAACGGTCGCTCTGTCGTCCTCAACTATCGATCACTACGACAAGATCAAGTGCACTAGAAGACAAAAAAATGCAGATGTAATATATACCAGACTTTGCAACAAAGCCTTCGACAAAGTGGACCATGGCGTAATAGTGCACAAAAAGCGTGCTAAAGGAATAACAGGTGAAGTCTGTCGCTGGATCGTATAATTCCTCACTAACAGAATACAGTAGTAGTAGCACGAGAAAGCTCCAGGCAGCTACGGTGAAAAGCTCTATTCCACAAGGCACAGTACTTCGCTCCCATCTTGTTCTCATCCTCATATACTGACATAGGCAAGGATGGTCAGCCACAAGGCACGTGTCTTGTTTTGCAGATGACACCCGAATCTGCATGACAGTGTCTTCCACTGCAGACACTGCAAGGCTCCCAGGGGACATCACCAAATCTTTCAGTGGGCTGCAGAAAACAATATGAAGATTCAATCGATTAGAAATTTCAATTACTCAGAATATGGTAAAACACAGGAAATTTAAATCATCAGAAATACAAACAAATTCCTCCACAAATAATGAAAAACCACCGTCAAAGAGACCTGGGAGATGTCATGTCGGAGGATATCTCCCTTCAAGGCCATAACATGCTAGAAAATCAATCTCAACTGCTAGAAAAACGACAGGAAGGATACAAACCTTCAAAACTAGGAGGCCAAAGCCCAATGATTACACTCTTCAGGCACTTATTGTATCAATCTAGTGGAATATTGCTGCACACTAACAGCACACTTTACAGGCAGGTAAATTGTCGACCTAGAAAATGTACAGAGAACTTTCACACGCGCGCATAACGGTAGATAAAACACCTCAATTCTTGGGAGCGCATGAGGTTCCTAAACCTGTATATCCCTGGAACGCAGGCGGGAGAGATTACATGATTATACACCTGGAAATATCCTAGAGGGACTAGTACCGAAATTGCACACAAAAATCACTCACTTATACGAAAGCGAAAGACTTGGCAGAGATGCACCATCCCCCAATGAAAAGCAGGGGTGTCACTAGCATGTTAAGAGACCATACAATAATGTTCAGGGGCCCCGAGTGACTGTTTGAACTGCCTCCCAGCATCCATAAGGGGGATTACCAACAACCCCTGGCAGTCTTCAAGCTGGCACAGGACAGCACCTAAAGTCTGTCATACCATCGGCGAGTGGCATTGACGTGGTTTGTGTGCAGCCAGTCATAACACACTGGTTGAGAGGTCCATCTGATCCACCAGGTGCCTGGTCAACACCCAGACCAGCTGGCGGGGGCGTGACCACTCGGAACAATCCCAGATCCAGATCCACTGCAGTGGAGTAATTTCTCAGAACTAAGACAACCCATATGTTGACAAGGTCATTAGCACTTAGTCCTTTTTAAATATTTATTCACAAGACTAGGCATAATATTAAAAACGTTTATTAAGTACCATCTGGAACAGTAAGTCACCAAACATGTTTACTAGTTCACAAGACAAAACTGATATCCCTCATGTCAATGTCTCCCTATGCAAAAATGCTATGCACATAAGGGGCCCTAAGATCAGGAATTTATTGCCTGAACATACAAAGGGCCCTTGCTGCCTGCACACCAATTCAAGACTGCTTAGAAATCACCTCACCTCCCGAAATTAACCACACAAACACATCAACTCAAAAATTCCTAAATATTTTAAGACTTTCAGAATTAATTGGTTTCAATATCATGTAAAATATGCCAAAATATAATACTGTAACCTGTTAATTCATCTCAATCAAATTCAATTACTGCTAAACAACTAACTACCTGTGTTGAAGTAAAAAAATGTAATTAGTAGTGTTCAGCAGTAGGTTTTAGTTCTGCCCAGCATGAAGTGCTTTCTTAGTCCTTAGCAATTGTAATTACACATTGTTCAAACCATGCACAGAACATCCTTACTCTTAAGATAAGTAGGATAATTTTACAATAGCAATTTAACAACCATTTCCATTAATTAAAAATAACGGGTATAGGAAAATGGGATTAACAACATTGTGAGAGGTTATAGACAAACATTCCAGTAAATAATTTACAAAAAGTTAAAAATACCAGTGCTAGTTTAAGGAATGATACTTTTTTCCAACACACCAGCCATCTGCCAGCGAGGCAGGGTGACCATTCATACAATCACTCGTTGCAGAGGTGCCATCTGCCAGCGAGGCAGGGTGACCATTCATACAATCACTCGTTGCAGAGGTGCCATCTGCCAGCGAGGCAGGGTGCCATTCATACAATCACTCGTTGCAGAGGTGCCATCTGCCAGCGAGGCAGGGTGACCATTCATACAATCACTCGTTGCAGAGGTGCCATCTGCCAGCGAGGCAGGGTGACCATTCATACAATCACTCGTTGCAGAGGTGCCATCTGCCAGCGAGGCAGGGTGACCATTCATACAATCACTCGTTGCAGAGGTGCCATCTGCCAGCGAGGCAGGGTGACCATTCATACAATCACTTGTTGCAGAGGTGCCATCTGCCAGCGAGGCAGCGTGACCATTCATACAATCACTCATTGCAGAGGTGCCATCTCCCAGCGAGGCAGGGTGACCATTCATACAATCACTCGTTGCAGAGGTGCCATCTCCCAGCGAGGCAGGGTGACCATTCATACAATCACTCGTTGCAGAGGTGCCATCTCCCAGCGAGGCAGGGTGACCATTCATACAATCACTCGTTGCAGAGGTGCCATCTCCCAGCGAGGCAGGGTGACCATTCATACAATCACTCGTTGCAGAGGTGCCATCTCCCAGCGAGGCAGGGTGACCATTCATACAATCACTCATTGCAGAGGTGCCCAGATATGACAGTAAATATATAAGTATTCAAATAAATCTGTAGGTGGTCTGGTCATTTGGAGGATGTAACAAAGTAGAATGATTGGAAAGCAAATAAATCTAGTGGAAGGAAGGCAGGGTAGGGGTTGTCCTAGAAAAGTTGTGTTACCTGGAGTTGACCTGGAAAGGGTTTCGGGAGTCAGTGCCCCCAGGGCCCGGTCCGAGACCAGGCCTCATGGTGGATCAACCAGGCTGTTACTGCTGGCCACAAGCAAGCTGACGTACGAACCACAGCCCGGTTGGTCAGGTACCGACTTGAGGTGCCTGTCCAGTGCTTTCTTGACAGCCAGGGGTCTATTGGTAATCCCCCTTATGTATGCTGGGAGGCAATTTAACAGTCTTGGGCCCCAGACACTTTTTGTCTTGTCTCTCAATGTACTCGTGGTGCCCCTGCTTTTCATCGGGGGAATGTTGCATCTGCTGAGACTTTTGCTTTCATATGGAGTGATTTTCATGTGCAGGTTTGGTACCAATCCCTCTAGGACCTTCCAAGTGTATATTATCATGCATATCTCTCACCTGCGTTCGAGGGAATAAAGATCAAGGACCTTCAACCGTTCCCAGTAGTTTAGGTGCCTTATCACATTTGTGTGCCGTGAAAGTTCTTTGTACACTCCAGGTCTGCAGTGTTGCTAGCCTTTAAGTGGGACGTTAGTGTACGGCAGTATTCCAGCCTAGAAAGCACAAGCGATTTGAAGAGAATCATCACGGGCTTGGCGCCCCTAGTTTTGAAGGTTCTCATTATCCATCCAATCGTTTTTCTAGCGGATGAGGTAGATACATTGTTGTGGTCTTTGAAGAAGAGATCCTCTGCCATTACCACTCCCAGGTCCTTCACATTACTTTTCTGCTCTATTGTATAGTTAGAATTGTATAGATGAAATTTCTCGTCGTTGAACTTCATATTGTTTCGAGTGGCCCATTCGAAGATTTGGTTGATGACCGCTTGGTCATCTTGGTCTGGAATATTGCTGCACACTAACAGCACCTTTCAAGGCAGGTGAAATTGCTGACCTAGAAAATGTACAACCTTCACGGAGTGCATAACGGAGATAAAACACCTCAATTACTGGGAGCGCTTGAGGTTCCTGAACCTGTATTCCCTGGAACGCAGGCGGGAGATACGTGATTATATACACCTGGAAAATCCTAGAGGGACTAGTACCGAACTTGCACACGAAAATCACTCACTACGAAAGCAAAAGACTTGGCAGATGATGCAACATCCCCCCAATGAAAAGCAGGGGTGTCACTAGCACATTAAGAGACCATACAATAAGTGTCAGGGGCCCGAGACTGTTCAACTGCCTCCCAGCATACATAAGGGGGATTACCAACAGACCCCTGGCAGTCTTCAAGCTGGCACTGGACAAGCACCTAAAGTCTGTTCCTGATCAGCCGGCTGTGGCTTGTACGTTGGTTTGCGTGCAGCCAGCAGTAACAGCCTAGTTGATCAGGCTCTGATCCACCAGGAGGCCTGGTCACAGACCGGGCCGCGGGGGCGTTGATCCCCGGAACTAACTCGCAGGTAATCTCGCAGGTAAACTCGCAGGTAAACTCTCAGGTAAACTCTCAGGTAAACTCTCAGGTAAACTCTCAGGTAAACTCTCAGATAAACTCTGAGGTAAACTCTCAGGTAAACTCTCAGGTAAACTCTCAGGTAAACTCTGAGGTAAACTCTCAGGTAAACTCTCAGGTAAACTCTGAGGTAAACTCTGAGGTAAACTCTCAGGTAAACTCTCAGGTAAACTCTCGGGTAAACTCCAGGAGTCTGGCAGTATTTTCGATGGAGGTCACTGCCATGGTGACCTGGGTGTCATCCACAAAGGAAGACACGGAGCTATGGCTTACATCTGTCAGAAATGAGGATGAGGAATAGAATGGGAGCAAGTACTGTGCCTTGTGGAACAGCTTTTTACCATGGCTGCCTGGGACTTTACTCTGTGTTCTGTTTGTCAGAAGTTGTAGATCCATCTACCAACTTTTCCCGTTATTCCTTTATCCCACATTTTGTGCGCTATTACATCATTGTCACGCTTGTCGAAAGCTTTTGCAAAGTGTGTATACTACATCTGTATTGTTCATCCTCTACAGCATCCAGGACCTTGTCATAGTGGTCCAGTAGCTGGGACAGGCAGGAGCGACCTGCTCTAAACCCTTGTTGCCCTGAGTTGTGTAATTGATGGCTATCTAGGTGGTTGGCTATCTTGCTTCTTAGAACCCTCTCAAAGATTTTTATGATAGGGATGTCAGTGCTATCGGTCTGTAGCTCTTTGCAATTGCTTTACTACCACCTTTGTGGAGTTGGGCTATGTTTGTTGTTTTTAGTGTGTGTGGGATGATCCATGTCATCCCTCTCCATAAAATGCTGAAGGAACAATTGGGGCTTCTTGCAATTCTTGATGAACACGGAGTTCCACGAGTCTGGGCCTGGGGCAGAGTGCATGGGCATGTCATTAATTGCCTCTTCAAAATCTTGTGCAGCTAGAATAACATCCGAGAGTTTTGGGATGACCAAATTTTGGGTTTCGTTCATAAATAATTAATTTAGATTGTCGACCCTTAGAGTGGGCAGTGGATCGCTGAACACCAAGTCATACTGGGACTTTAGTATCTTACTCATTTCTTGGCTATCATCTGTATGTCCCATCTTGCCTAAGCAGGGAACCAATACTGGATGTTTTTCCCTTAGATTTGGCATAAGTATTATTTTGGGTTTTTAATTTCCTTTATGGCTTTTAGTTCTTCCCATGATTCTTGTCTCCTGTAAGATTCCTTCAGCTCAAGTTCGATATTTGCAATTTCATTGACTAGGGCCTCCCTTCATACTTCAGATATATTGACCCCACTCAGCAGCTCTGACTCTTCGCCTTCATCTGTATAGGGAACGTCTCTAGTTATCATCTCTCTTGATGGAACGAGTCTTGAGCAGATCTCAAGAACCACAGAATTCATTTTTTCAAGGCAAATGTTCGGATCAGTGTTGTTTAGGACATCTTCCCAGCTCGTTTCCATTTAGGACATTGTTTACTTTATCCCACTGTTTTTTAATAACGAAATTTAATTTTGTGAAGAGACCTTCATGACTGCTCACATTTTGCTGGTCTGGAGCCCTGTGCATACATGTCTAACTATCACGTTGTGATCTAAGTGAATTGTCTGATAGTTATATTACGTATCAGATCATCATTGTTAGTGAAGATGAGGTCCAGCATATTTTCTAGTCTTGTAGGCTCTATTTGCTGGTTTAAAGTGAATTTGTGGCAGAGATTTAATAGTTCGTGTGTGAATTTTCACCTGAACTGCCTCCCGAGGTAATCTCTGCTAAAACGTCGTTTGCTATACTCCTCCATTTTAGGTGTCTCAGGTTGAAATCTAGTAGCAAGATGTTTGGGGGCAGGAGTTGGGAGATTTTCCAGACAGTGGTCAATTTTCTCAAGCTGCTCCTGAAATTGCTGGGAAGTTGCATTTGGAGGCTTGTATACTACCACAATGACAAGGTTTTGGTTTTTGATCTTCACCGCCAAAACTTCAACTACATCATTTGAGGTGTTTAGTAGTTCTGTGCAAATGAGCGACTGACAAAGGCCAACCCCCCCCCCCCCTTTGTTGCCTGTTTAGTCTGTCGCATCAGAATAGGTTATAACCTGGGATACATATTTTGTTTTTGTAATAATCCTTTATGTGGGTCTGTGAATGCTGTAAACATTGCATTTGACTCCATGAACAGTCCCTTGATGTAAGGAATTTTGTTGTTTTTTTGACAGCTTTAGACCCTGTATGTTTGCAAAGACAAATGTCGTATTGGTGGAATTTAGGAGGGTTTTATTTCCTGGCACTAATATCTGTTGTCCTAGGGTAGAGGCCAATGTCCGTGCCTCTCCTCCAGAAGCGTTTTCAGGTGGTGTAGGATTACTGTCATTTCTTGCCTTGTCTTTTCCCTTCTGGGCCTTAAAAAACCTCTCTCCCTGGAGAGGTTGTGGCTCCTCTCTTGTTTTCCATGGTCTGGCTGGTCTGTCTTCTAGTCCCCTTTAGATGTGCCTGGCAGTATGCATTGTAGCATTTTCTTTCATGGATTGATTAGACACACTTCTGGGTGAAATAAGTTGCAAGAAGGGAAGTTGCACTCTCCTGTTGTCATGTGGGTGCAGCATTTTTTGGAATGGTCAAAGGTGCATGTCCCACCTGTTTTACCAGATATACTGTGCCTGCAGATACCCAAGGCATAGTATTTACATAGATTGTACTTCTGTTTGCTAGGATTTATTGTAGCTGCATTCACTGCTGGTGCATTTATTTTTTGTTTCCTCTGTCTTTTACCCCTGTATGGACATCAGTGCTTCCACCAGGTTTTGCTGGTAGTGTGTCGACATTATTCCGAGGCATCAGGGTGGTGGTTTTGTAGGTAAAGGGACTGGACCTCCAGCAAGCACGTGAGAGCGTGTTAGATAGGAGTGAATGGAGACTAACGGTTTTTGTGACCTGACGAGCTGTTGGAGTGTGAGCAGGGCAACATTTCATGAAGGGATTCAGGGAAATTGGTTAGCTGGACTTAAGTCCTTGAGGTGGGAAATGAAATGCCTGCACTTTAAAAGAGGGGTTTGGGGATACTTGCAGTTTAGAGTGACATTTAAACTGTCGTAACTGAGCGCCTCTGCAAAGTGTGTGTGAATGATGGTGAAAGTTTCTTTTTAGTGTCACCCTGCCCCAGTAGGAGACTGCCAACGTACAGAAAAAAAATGTACGTAGGAAGAAGTCTAGCTGAATATATCTAATTTACTTTAGATTTTGGGGCATATGGTAATTTAAATTAGTTTTTTTTATACTGATGTTAATATGCTATAATGAAAAGTAGTAAAGGTTACCAGTTAATAATTGGGCGACCATAAATAATTTTAATTTACAACATGCAAACTAGTTAATTACACACTTCCCCAACCAATTATATTCTATTAATTTAAGATTTTTCTAATTCTGAATATCCTGCATCCTTTGGCCAACATGACCTAGGTAACAAGAAAAATAATTTGTTTAAAAAATTCCTTTGTAATCTTAATTATGGCTCCACATCTGGCAAGCTATACATGTATACTGCAAAATGTATAATACTAACCTGGGAGGCTGTACGAGGAGTCAGTGGGGCATGTGGTGAAATTGAACTGTCAGAGCTGTAACTGTAGCTTTGAGCTAGTAGACGACTCAAGGGAATGCTAGGGTCAACACTAGATCCTCCGTTCTGTCAAACAATATTTTATTGTTAATGTCCTCATACCTATAAGAATTTTAAAACGTGCTCTAATAAAATTAAACACTGATGTGAGAGTAGATACTGCTAGAGCCCTGTGGATTATTCATACACAACATTAAACACATCTGATAACTCAGCATTGCACAACAAGGACTAAGGCTAATAAAAATAAAAGTTGGCTTTGAGGATAATGACAGAATAGGTCCTGAAAATTTAACTATAGGAAGTGGAATAATACAGTACATTTTACAATTAGGGTATACCTGGAGGGTGTTCCAAGGGTCAACATCCCCATGGCCTAGTCCATGACCACGCCTTGCAAGTATGAAACTATAGCAAGCTCATTATGCAAGGCATTTTGGAGAGGTATGCTGCCCAAAGGTAATCCCAAAGCTGAAGCATACCTATAATTCTTGGGAAGGGAAGGTAAAGGTAGGAAAGAGGACAGGCCAGAGGCAATTCTGCAGGAACAGACACAGGAGAATAAATTGGCAATTTAGGTATAGCAGAGGAGCACTGACATCAAGTACAGAAAGAATTAGCAATGCTAATGCAATTTAATAAGGTGTAGTGTTGTAACATGACAATTATTCTGACTATTATTCTTATTATGACTAAATGTAGAGATGGTACAAAATTCTCATGTAACTGCCTACTCGAGTGTGTAGGAGTCTGCTTCAACCAAATGACTAATGGCAGTTACGAAACCCTGTACTTTGTAGCTCTACTGCATTCATAACTTCACTATTCGCTCTACTTTGGCATACTTTAAATATTTTTAGTTCATATGGATTTCCCTATGTAATTTTCAACCATGCCCTCTTGACTTTATTGTACAACCTATCTTTCTCTACTCTTCTCATGCCCTTTAATAAAGGTATTTTGCATGTTATGATCATATTCTTTGATCATATCCCTTGTTATTCTAATTAGGTTAAATGCTTCCATTCAAATTTTTTCCTTTGTCACAAGCAGTGGTTAGATTAAGTGACAAGCTTCAGTTTACCAAGAGCATTCTATTTATTTTAATTATTAATTTGAACATGATACATAGAACTACAAGGAAATACAGTGTTTAAGTGTAACATGCCAAAGCCCCTTGTATGCAGAGCATTATGGGCAGGCTTAAAATTAACTTAAGATTAACTAAGCAATGATATATTCAGTGGTAAACATTGTAAACATTTAACAATTAAACACAAATGACTATTT
This sequence comes from Cherax quadricarinatus, assembly GCF_026875155.1. Lineage (NCBI taxonomy): Eukaryota > Metazoa > Arthropoda > Malacostraca > Decapoda > Parastacidae > Cherax > Cherax quadricarinatus. The sequence goes on along the minus strand of NW_026470057.1, from coordinate 51,483 downwards.
CAAAGACAGGTCATATGGTCATTTACTGTGTTGCTGAGCATTAAGTAGAATGGAGTATTCTGTTAGGTAATGTAATTAAAAATAACAGATTGATTGGGTCACAGGTTAAACATTTGAGATACAATTATTCAGTATTTATTTAGTTGTGGGTGAGTAAGTGATTTTTAAGAGGAGACTTTAATTTATAAACAGACAGTGTTTCTTTTATATTCACAGGTAATGAATTCCAGATTTTTGAGCCTTTTATGTGCATTGAGTTTTTGCATAGTGTGAGATGGACACGAGGAATATCAAAGTGATCTGTGCCTTGTGTTATGGTCATGTGTTATGAGGTTGGTAAGGAGACGTTTGAGGGGTCGGGTTTATATCCGAGTTGAGTGTTCTATGTATGTAGTAGGTACAATAAGAAGTATGGATGTTTTGTATAGCAAGTAGGTTTAGTTTTGAATATTGGTGGAGTGTGCTGCCTGTAGTGGGAATGTATCATTCTGACTGCAGCCTCTTGTTGGGTAATTAATGGTCTGAGATGGTTTGTTGTTGTTGAGCCCCATGCACAAATTCGATAGGTGAGAGAGGGGTAAATAAGCGAGTGATATAGGGCCAGGAGGGCTGACTGTGGAACATAGTACCGTATCTTCGATAGTATGCCTATGGTCTTTGAAATTTTCTTGGAAATTTGTTGTACATGTGTTTGAAATGTAAGTATTATCAAGGTGGATTCCTAAGAATTTTCCCTCTGAGCATTGTGATAGGTGATCCATTTATCATTATGTTAAGAGGGACATCTGTAGCTCTGTTACCAAACTGAATGAAGTAGGTTTTGTCAATGTTGAGAGTAAGTTTGTTAGTCTTCATCCAGGTAGATATTTTCTGTAATTCGGTATTCACAGTATTAGCTAGTACGACTGAGCTCGGGTGAGAGATGACGTATGTAGTGCCATCTGCAAATAGTGTGGGTTTGAGTAGTTGCGATGCATTTGGTAGGCCATTTATGTAAACAAAAAGAGAAGAGGGCCAAGGACACTTCCCTGTGGGACACCACTGTAATTGGCTGTGCGGAAGAGTTTGCTCCATTTGTGTACACATATTGGCTTCTGTTGCAGATGTATGACTTTAGGTAATTGAGGAAGTGCCCTCTTATACCATAGTGCGACAATTTTATGTGGAGCAAGTCATGGTCAACTGTATCAAAAGCTTTACATAAATCAATGAAGATTCCCAATGGGACTTTTTTCTCTAGTGTAGTGTATATTTTTTCTAGCATGTGTACAATAGCATCATTCGTATTTTTATTAGGCATGAACCCAAACTGACAGGGGTCGAGCATGTTGTGGGAGATGAGATAGGAATAGATTCGCTTATGAATTAATTTTTCAAAGATTTGAAAGAGAGGGTGTAGGTTGGATATTGGCCAATAGTTATTCAAGTCTGTTTGGTCTCCTCCTTTATGGATTGGGGTGACCCTCGCTATTTTGAGTACTGTAGGGAAGGTAGAGGATTCGATGGATTTGTTAAAGTGTTGCAATGACTGGTGACAGCACTTGCGACACTTTCGTATATAAAGGGTGGCAAGGCATTTAAGTCTCCTGTCTTTTTTTTTTAGTGTTGATAATAAGGAAGACGTCTGTTGGGTTAGTCAGAGCTAGGAACAGTGTATTCGGGTAGTTGCCAGTGAGGTAGTCATTGGGTGGGGTATTTGAGCTTGGGATTTTATTGGCAAGGTTTTTTCCTATGGTGGAGAAGAAATAGCTTGTTTGCTGTTTCAGTTAGTGGGAGTTGGGGTTCATCTGGTTTTGTTAGTTCAATTGCGCTGTTTTGTGATATCTTTTTTGTTCCTAGAATTTCTGATGGGTTTTTCCAGGTCTTTTTTATAACACCTTTAAGTTGGATAATCTGTTCATAACACCATTTTTTTTGCCCTTATCAGCCTGGTTAGGACTGACGAGTAACGTTTTGTTTGGTCTCTGGTTATGTGACCCATTCTGTACTGTTTTTCGTATACAGTACATTTTGCATACTAAAAGGAGGGGGAATGTACTACATAATTTAATAAAAAATTGAGCACCTGCCTAAATTTTTGAGTGCCTTTTTCCAATTTAGACTTGTCCAGTTACATTAGTTAATCTGTGCTTTGTGAAAAAGTTCATACAATCCTATTAATATTCTTTTTTTTTAGGGCATTTCGAAAAATTTGGCCTACACTGTACCTGTAAACTTTTTTTTGGTCCAACTGGTCCAAGATCATCAGTGTGATGAGAGTCATCAGTGTAGTGAGAGTCATCAGTGTAGTGAGAGTCATCAGTGTAGTGAGAGTCATCAGTGTAGTGAGAGTCATCAGTGTAGTGAGAGTCATCAGTGTAGTGAGAGTCATCAGTGTAGTGAGAGTCATCAGTGTAGTGAGTCATCAGTGTAGTGAGAGTCATCAGTGTAGTGAGAGTCATCAGTGTAGTGAGAGTCATCAGTGTAGTGAGAGTCATCAGTGTGATAGGAGTCATCAGTGTAGTGAGAGTCATCAGTGTAGTGAGAGTCATCAGTGTAGTGAGAGTCATCAGTGTAGTGAGAGTCATCAGTGTAGTGAGAGTCATCAGTGTAGTGAGAGTCATCAGTGTGATGGGAGTCATCAGTGTAGTGAGAGTCATCAGTGTGATGGGAGTCATCAGTGTAGTGAGAGTCATCAGTGTGATGAGTCATCAGTGTAGTGAGAGTCGTCAGTGTGATGAGAGTCATCAGTGTAGTGAGAGTCATCAGTGTAGTGAGAGTCATCAGTGTAGTGAGTCATCAGTGTGATGAGAGTCATCAGTGTAGTGAGAGTCATCAGTGTAGTGAGAATCATCAGTGTAGTGAGAGTCATCAGTGTAGTGAGAGTCATCAGTGTAGTGAGAGTCATCAGTGTGGTGAGAGTCATCAGTGTGATGAGAGTCATCAGTGTAGTGAGAGTCATCAGTGCATTGAGTCATCAGAGTAGTGAGAGTCATCAGTGTGATGAGAGTCATCAGTGTAGTGAGTCATCAGTGTAGTGAGAGTCATCAGTGTAGTGAGAGTCATCAGTGTAGTGAGAGTCATCAGTGTGGTGAGAGTCATCAGTGTAGTGAGAGTCATCAGTGTAGTGAGAGTCATCAGTGTAGTGAGAGTCATCAGTGTAGTGAGAGTCATCAGTGTGATGAGAGTCATCAGTGTAGTGAGAGTCATCAGTGTAGTGAGAGTCATCAGTGTAGTGAGAGTCATCAGTGTGGTGAGAGTCATCAGTGTAGTGAGAGTCATCAGTGTAGTGAGAGTCATCAGTGTGGTGAGAGTCATCAGTGTGATGAGAGTCATCAGTGTAGTGAGAGTCATCAGTGTAGTGAGTCATCAGTGTGATGAGAGTCATCAGTGTAGTGAGAGTCATCAGTGTAGAGTCATCAGTGTAGTGAGAGTCATCAGTGTAGTGAGAGTCATCAGTGTAGTGAGAGTCATCAGTGTGATGAGAGTCATCAGTGTAGTGAGAGTCATCAGTGTAGTGAGTCATCAGTGTGATGAGAGTCATCAGTGTAGTGAGAGTCATCAGTGTGATGAGAGTCATCAGTGTAGTGAGAGTCATCAGTGTGATGAGTCATCAGTGTAGTGAGAGTCATCAGTGTAGTGAGAGTCATCAGTGTAGTGAGAGTCATCAGTGTGATGAGAGTCATCAGTGTAGTGAGAGTCATCAGTGTAGTGAGAGTCATCAGTGTAGTGAGAGTCATCAGTGTAGTGAGAGTCATCAGTGTAGTGAGAGTCATCAGTGTAGCGAGAGTCATCAGTGTGATGAGAGTCATCAGTGTAGTGAGAGTCATCAGTGTGATGAGAGTCATCAGTGTAGTGAGAGTCATCAGTGTAGTGAGAGTCATCAGTGTGATGAGAGTCATCAGTGTAGTGAGAGTCATCAGTGTAGTGACTCATCAGTGTAGTGAGAGTGATCAGTGTAGTGAGAGTAATCAGTGTGATGAAAGTCATCAGTGTAGTGAGAGTCGTCAGTGTAGTGAGAGTCATCAGTGTAGTGAGAGTCATCAGTGTAGTGAGAGTCATCAGTGTAGTGAGAGTCATCAGTGTGATGAGAGTCATCAGTGTAGTGAGAGTCATCAGTGTACAGAGAGTCATCAGTGTGATGAGAGTCATCAGTGTAGTGAGAGTCATTAGTGTAGTGAGAGTCATCAGTGTAGTGAGAGTCATCAGTGTAGTGAGAGTCATCAGTGTGATGAGAGTCATCAGCGTAGTGAGAGTCATCAGTGTAGTGAGAGTCATCAGTGTAGTGAGAGTCATCAGTGTAGTGAGAGTCATCAGTGTAGTGAGAGTCATCAGTGTGATGAGTCATCAGTGTAGTGAGAGTCATCAGTGTTCAGAGAGTCATCAGTGTGATGAGAGTCATCAGTGTAGTGAGAGTCATCAGTGTAGTGAGAGTCATCAGTGTAATGAGAGTCATCAGTGTAGTGAGAGTCATCAGTGTAGTGAGAGTCATCAGTGTAGAGTCATCAGTGTAGTGAGAGTCATCAGTGTAGTGAGTCATCAGTGTAGTGAGAGTCATCAGTGTGATGAGAGTCATCAGTGTAGTGAGAGTCATCAGTGTAGAGTCATCAGTGTAGTGAGAGTCATCAGTGTAGTGAGAGTCATCAGTGTAGTGAGAGTCATCAGTGTAGTGAGAGTCATCAGTGTGATGAGAGTCATCAGTGTAGTGAGAGTCATCAGTGTAGTGAGAGTCATCAGTGTAGTGAGAGTCATCAGTGTAGTGAGAGTCATCAGTGTGATGAGAGTCATCAGTGTAGTGAGAGTCATCAGTGTACAGAGAGTCATCAGTGTGATGAGAGTCATCAGTGTAGTGAGAGTCATCAGTGTAGTGAGAGTCATCAGTGTAGTGAGAGTCATCAGTGTAGTGAGAGTCACCAGTGTAGTGAGAGTCATCAGTGTAGTGAGAGTCATCAGTGTAGTGAGAGTCATCAGTGTGATGAGAGTCATCAGTGTAGTGAGAGTCATCAGTGTAGTGAGAGTCATCAGTGTAGTGAGAGTCATCAGTGTAGTGAGTCATCAGTATAGTGAGAGTCATCAGTGTGATGAGAGTCATCAGTGTAGTGAGAGTCATCAGTGTACAGAGAGTCATCAGTGTGATGAGAGTCATCAGTGTAGTGAGAGTCATCAGTGTAGTGAGAGTCATCAGTGTAGTGAGAGTCATCAGTGTAGTGAGAGTCATCAGTGTAGTGAGAGTCATCAGTGTAGAGCCATCAGTGTAGTGAGTCATCAGTGTAGTGAGTCATCAGTGTAGTGAGAGTCACCAGTGTGATGAGAGTAATCAGTGTAGTGAGAGTCATCAGTGTAGTGAGTCATCAGTGTGATGAGAGTCATCAGTGTAGTGAGAGTCATCAGTGTGATGAGAGTCATCAGTGTAGTGAGAGTCATCAGTGTGATGAGTCATCAGTGTAGTGAGAGTCATCAGTGTAGTGAGAGTCATCAGTGTAGTGAGTCATCAGTGTAGTGAGAGTCATCAGTGTAGTGAGAGTCATCAGTGTAGTGAGAGTCATTAGTGTGATGAGAGTCATCAGTGTAATGAGAGTAATCAGTGTAATGAGAGTCATCAGTGTAGTGAGAGTCGTCAGTGTGATGAGAGTCATCAATGTAATGAGAGTCATCAGTGTAGTGAGAGTCATCAGTGTGATGAGAGTCATCAGTGTGATGAGAGTCATCAGTGTAATGAGAGTCATCAGTGTAGTGAGAGTCATCAGTGTAGTGAGAGTCATCAGTGTGATGAGAGTCATCAGTGTAGTGAGAGTCATCAGTGTGATGAGAGTCATCAGTGTAGTGAGAGTCATCAGTGTAGTGAGTCATCAGTGTGATGAGAGTCATCAGTGTAGTGAGAGTCATCAGTGTAGTGAGAGTCATCAGTGTAGTGAGAGTCATCAGTGTAGTGAGAGTCATCAGTGTAGTGAGAGTCATCAGTGTGGTGAGAGTCATCAGTGTAGTGAGAGTCATCAGTGTAGTGAGAGTCATCAGTGTAGTGAGAGTCATCAGTGTGATGAGAGTCATCAGTGTAGTGAGAGTCATCAGTGTAGTGAGAGTCATCAGTGTAGTGAGTCATCAGTGTGATGAGAGTCATCAGTGTAGTGAGAGTCATCAGTGTAGAGTCATCAGTGTAGTGAGAGTCATCAGTGTAGTGAGAGTCATCAGTGTAATGAGAGTCATCAGTGTAGTGAGAGTCATCAGTGTAGTGAGTCATCAGTGTGATGAGAGTCATCAGTGTAGTGAGAGTCATCAGTGTGATGAGAGTCATCAGTGTAGTGAGAGTCATCAGTGTGATGAGTCATCAGTGTAGTGAGAGTCATCAGTGTAGTGAGAGTCATCAGTGTGATGAGAGTCATCAGTGTAGTGAGAGTCATCAGTGTAGTGAGAGTCATCAGTGTAGTGAGAGTCATCAGTGTAGTGAGAGTCATCAGTGTGATGAGAGTCATCAGTGTAGTGAGAGTCATCAGTGTAGTGAGAGTCATCAGTGTAGTGAGAGTCATCAGTGTAGTGAGTCATCAGTGTAGTGAGAGTCATCAGTGTAGTGAGAGTAATCAGTGTGATGAAAGTCATCAGTGTAGTGAGAGTCATCAGTGTAGTGAGAGTCATCAGTGTAGTGAGAGTCATCAGTGTAGTGAGAGACATCAGTGTAGTGAGAGTCATCAGTGTAGTGAGAGTCATCAGTGTGATGAGAGTCATCAGTGTAGTGAGAGTCATCAGTGTACAGAGAGTCATCAGTGTGATGAGAGTCATCAGTGTAGTGAGAGTCATCAGTGTAGTGAGAGTCATCAGTGTAGTGAGAGTCATCAGTGTAGAGTCATCAGTGTAGTGAGAGTCATCAGTGTAGTGAGAGTCATCAGTGTAGTGAGAGTCATCAGTGTGATGAGAGTCATCAGTGTAGTGAGAGTCATCAGTATAGTGAGTCATCAGTGTGATGAGAGTCATCAGTGTAGTGAGAGTCATAAGTGTGATGAGAGTCATCAGTGTAGTGAGAGTCATCAGTGTGATGAGTCATCAGTGTAGTGAGTCATCAGTGTAGTGAGAGTCATCAGTGTAGTGAGTCATCAGTGTAGTGAGAGTCATCAGTGTAGTGAGAGTCATCAGTGTAGTGAGAGTCATCAGTGTAGTGAGAGTCATTAGTGTGATGAGAGTCATCAGTGTAATGAGAGTCATCAGTGTAATGAGAGTCATCAGTGTAGTGAGAGTCGTCAGTGTGATGAGAGTCATCAATGTAATGAGAGTCATCAGTGTAGTGAGAGTCATCAGTGTGATGAGAGTCATCAGTGTGATGAGAGTCATCAGTGTAATGAGAGTCATCAGTGTAGTGAGAGTCATCAGTGTAGTGAGAGTCATCAGTATGATGAGAGTCATCAGTGTAGTGAGAGTCATCAGTGTAGTGAGAGTCATCAGTGTGATGAGAGTCATCAGTGTAGTGAGTGTCATCAGTGTAGTGAGTCATCAGTGTAGTGAGAGTCATCAGTGTGATGAGAGTCATCAGTGTAGTGAGAGTCATCAGTGTAGTGAGAGTCATCAGTGTAGTGAGAGTCATCAGTGTGATGAGAGTCATCAGTGTAGTGAGAGTCATCAGTGTAGTGAGAGTCATCAGTGTAGTGAGAGTCATCAGTGTAGTGAGAGTCATCAGTGCAGTGAGTCATCAGTGTGATGAGAGTCATCAGTGTAGTGAGAGTCATCAGTGTGATGAGAGTCATCAGTGTAGTGAGAGTCATCAGTGTAGTGAGAATCATCAGTGTGATGAGAGTCATCAGTGTAGTGAGAGTCATCAGTGTAGTGAGTCATCAGTGTAGTGAGAGTCATCAGTGTAGTGAGAGTAATCAGTGTGATGAGTCATCAGTGTAGTGAGAGTCATCAGTGTAGTGAGAGTCATCAGTGTAGTGAGAGTCATCAGTGTAGTGAGAGTCATCAGTGTAGTGAGAGTCATCAGTGTGATGAGAGTCATCAGTGTAGTGAGTCATCAGTGTAGTGAGAGTCATCAGTGTAGTGAGTCATCAGTGTAGTGAGAGTCATCAGTGTAGTGAGAGTCATCAGTGTAGTGAGAGTCATCAGTGTAGTGAGAGTCATCAGTGTAGTGAGAGTCATCAGTGTGATGAGAGTCATCAGTGTGATGAGAGTCATCAGTGTACTGAGAGTCATCAGTGTGATGAGAGTCTTCAGTGTAGTGAGAGTCATCAGTGTAGTGAGTCATCAGTGTAGTGAGAGTCATCAGTGTAGTGAGAGTCATCAGTGTAGTGAGAGTCATCAGTGTAGTGAGAGTCATCAGTGTGATGAGAGTCATCAGTGTAGTGAGAGTCATCAGTGTAGTGAGTCATCAGTGTGATGAGAGTCATCAGTGTAGTGAGAGTCATCAGTGTGATGAGAGTCATCAGTGTAGTGAGAGTCATCAGTGTGATGAGAGTCATCAGTGTAGTGAGAGTCATCAGTGTGATGAGAGTCATCAGTGTAGTGAGAGTCATCAGTGTAGTGAGAGTCATCAGTGTAGTGAGAGTCATCAGTGTGGTGAGAGTCATCAGTGTAGTGAGAGTCATCAGTGTAGTGAGAGTCATCAGTGTGATGAGAGTCATCAGTGTAGCGAGAGTCATAAATGTGGTGAGTCATCAGTGTAGTGAGAGTCATCAGTGTGGTAAGAGTCATCAGTGTAGTGAGTCATCAGTGTGGTGAGAGTCATCAGTGTAGTGAGAGTCATCAGTGTAGTGAGAGTCATCAGTGTGTTGAGAGTCATCAGTGTAATGAGAGTCATCAGTGTAGTGAGAGTCATCAGTGTAGTGAGAGTCATCAGTGTAGTGAGAGTCATCAGTGTAGTGAGAGTCATCAGTGTAATGAGAGTCATCAGTGTAATAAGAGTCATCAGTGTAGTGAGAGTCATCAGTGTAGTGAGGGTCATCAGTTTAGTGAGAGTCATCAGTGTAGTGAGAGTCAGGAGTGTATCGAGAGTCATCGGTGTAGTGAGAGTCATCGGTGTAGTGAGAGTCATCGGTGTAGTGAGAGTCATCAGTGTAGTGAGAGTCATCAGTGTAGTGAGAGTCAGGAGTGTAACGAGAGTCATCAGTGTAGAGTCATCAGTGTAGTTAGAGTCATCATTTAGTGAGAGTCATCAGTGTGGTGCGGGTCAACAGTGGAGTGAGAGTTATCAATGTAGTGAGTCATCAGTGTAGTGAGAGTCATCAGTGTAGTGAGAGTTATCAATGTAGTGAGAGTCATCAGTGTAGTGAGAGTCATCAGTGTAGTGAGAGTCATCAGTGTAGTGAGAGTCGTCAGTGTAGTGAGAGTTATCAATGTAGTGAGAGTCATCAGTGTAGTGGGAGTCATCAGTGTAGTGAGAGTCATCAGTGTAGTGAGAGTCATCAGTGTAGTGAGAGTCATCAGTGTGGTGGGAGTCATCAGTGTGGTGGGAGTCATCAGTGTGGCTGGAGCCATCAGTGTAGTGAGAGTCATCAGTGTAGTGAGAGTCATCAGTGTAGTGGGAGTCATCAGTGTAGTGAGAGTCATCAGTGTAGTGAGAGTCATCAGTGTAGTGGGAGTCATCATTGTAGTGAGAGTCATCAGTGTGGTGGGCATCATCAGTGTAGTGAGAGTTATCAATGTAGTGAGAGTCATCAGTGTAGTGGGAGTCATCAGTATAGTGGGAGTCATCAGTGTAGTGAGAGTTATCAATGTAGTGAGAGTCATTAGTGTAGTGAGAGTCATCAGTGTAGTGAGAGTCATCAGTGTAGTGGGAGTCATCAGTATAGTGAGAGTCATCAGTGTAGTGAGAGTTATCAATGTAGTGAGAGTCATCAGTGTAGTGAGAGTCATCAGTGTAGTGAGAGTCATCAGTGTAGTGAGAGTTATCAATGTAGTGAGAGTCATCAGTGTGGTGAGAGTCATCAGTGTGGTGGGAGTCATCAGTGTGGTGGGAGTCATCAGTGTGGCTGGAGCCATCAGTTTAGTGACAGTCATCAGTGTAGTGACAGTCATCAGTGTAGTGGGAGTCGTCAGTGTAGTGAGAGTTATCAATGTAGTGAGAGTCATCAGTGTAGTGAGAGTTATCAATGTAGTGAGAGTCATCAGTGTAGTGGGAGTCATCAGTATAGTGGGAGTCATCAGTGTAGTGAGAGTTATCAATGTAGAGTCATCAGTGTGGTGAGAGTCATCAGTGTGGTGGGAGTCATCAGTGTGGTGGGAGTCATCAGTGTGGTGGGAGTCATCAGTGTGGTGGGAGTCATCAGTGTGGCTGGAGCCATCAGTTTAGTGACAGTCATCAGTGTAGTGACAGTCATCAGTGTAGTGGGAGTCATCAGTGTAGTGAGAGTTATCAATGTAGTGAGAGTCATCAGTGTGGTGAGAGTCATCAGCATGGTGAGAGTCATCAGTGTAGCGAGAGTCATCAGTGTAGTGAGAGTCATCAGTGTGGTGGGAGTCATCAGTGTGGTGGGAGTCATCAGTGTGGTGGGAGTCATCAGTGTGATGGGAGTCATCAGTGTGGTGGGAGCGGATAAAGGATTACAGAGGAGATGTGAGAGGGCGTGAGAGAGTGAAGGTATGGGCGTGCGGGCATGACGCCCTTCACCTGAGAGTGGAATCTCCTGCCCCGACCCTACAGTATGCCCTCACACCCACACTCTCACGTCCATACACCCACACAACCTCACGCCCACACATCCTCACACTCACGCCCATACATCCTACACACTCTCACGTCCACACACCCTCACGCCCACATCAACTCTATATATGTCACTGGTTATGTCTCCTTTAGATTAAGCTTCGTAGTTCTGGTCATGTTACAAAATGAACATAAATATTCTGGAAAACGCAAAGAGAAGGATAACAAAGTTGATCCTATGTATCAGAAATGTTTCCTACGAAGACACTGAGGGAACTGAATCTACACTCTCTAGAAAGGCGTAGAACTAAGGGGGCACTGAATCTACACTTTCTAGAAAGGCGTAGAACTAAGGGGGCACTGAATCTACACTTTCTAGAAAGACGTAGAACTAAGGGGGCACTGAATCTACACTCTCTACAAAGGCGTAGAACTAAGGGGGCACCACTGAATCTACATTTTCTAGAAAGACGTAGAACTAAGGGGGTACTGAATCTACACTCTCTAGAAAGGCGTAGAACTAAGGGGGCACTGAATCTACACTCTCTAGAAAGGCGTAGAACTAAGGGGGCACTGAATCTACACTTTCTAGAAAGGCGTAGATCTAAGGGGGCACTGAATCTACACTTTCTAGAAAGGCGTAGAACTAAGGGGCACTGAATCTACACTCTCTAGAAAGGCGTAGAACTAAGGGGGCACTGAATCTACACTCTCTACAAAGGCGTAGAACTAAGGGGGCACTGAATCTACACTTTCTAGAAAGACGTAGAACTAAGGGGGCACTGAATCTACACTCTCTACAAAGGCGTAGAACTAAGGGGGCACTGAATCTACACTTTCTAGAAAGGCGTAGATCTAAGGGGGCACTGAATCTACACTTTCTAGAAAGGCGTAGAACTAAGGGGGCACTGAATCTACACTCTCTAGAAAGGCGTAGAACTAAGGGGGCACTGAATCTACACTCTCTACAAAGGCGTAGAACTAAGGGGGCACTGAATCTACACTTTCTAGAAAGACGTAGAACTAAGGGGGTACTGAATCTACACTCTCTAGAAAGGCGTAGAACTAAGGGGGCACTGAATCTACACTCTCTAGAAAGGCATAGAACTAAGGGGGTACTGAATCTACACTCTCAACAAAGGCGTAGATCTAAGGGGGCACTGAATCTACACTCTCTAGAAAGGCGTAGAACTAAGGGGGTACTGAATCTACACTCTCTAGAAAGGCGTAGAACTAAGGGGTACTGAATCTACACTCTCTAGAAAGGCATAGAACTAAGGGGGTACTGAATCTACACTTTCTAGAAAGATGTAGAACTAAGGGAGCACTGAATCTACACTTTCTAGAAAGATGTAGAACTAAGGGGGCACTGAATCTACACTCTCTAGAAAGGCGTAGAACTAAGGGGGCACTGAATCTACACTTTCTAGAAAGATGTAGAACTAAGGGGGCACTGAATCTACACTCTCTAGAAAGGCATAGAACTAAGGGGGCACTGAATCTACACTCTCTAGAAAGGCGTAGAACTAAGGGGGCACTGAATCTACACTTTCTAGAAAGATGTAGAACTAAGAAGGCACTGAATCTACACTTTCTAGAAAGGCGTAGAACTAAGGGGGCACTGAATCTACACTTTCTAGAAAGATGTAGAACTAAGGGGGCACTGAATCTACACTCTCTAGAAAGGCGTAGAACTAAGGGGGCGCTGAATCTACACTCTCTAGAAAGGCGTAGAACTAAGGGGGCACTAAATCTACACTCTCTAGAAAGGCGTAGAACTAAGGAGGTACTGAATCTACACTCTCTACAAAGGCGTAGAACTAAGGGGGTACTGAATCTACACTCTATAGAAAGGCGTAGAACTAAGGGGGCACTGAATCTACACTCTCTAGAAAGGCATAGAACTAAGGGGGCACTGAATCTACACTCTCTAGAAAGGCGTAGAACTAAGGGGTACTGAATCTACACTCTCTAGAAAGGCGTAGAACTAAGGGGGCACTGAATCTACACTTTCTAGAAAGGCGTAGAACTAAGGGGGCACTGAATCCACACTCTCTAGAAAGGCATAGAACTAAGGAGGCACTGAATCTACACTCTCTAGAAAGGCGTAGAACTAAGGGGGCACTGAATCTACACTCTCTACAAAGGCGTAGAACTAAGGGGGCACTGAATCTACACTCTCTACAAAGGCGTAGAACTAAGGGGGCACTGAATCTACACTCTCTACAAAGGCGTAGAACTAAGGGGTATATGACTGAGGTGTATAAATGGAAAACAGGAATAAATTAAGGGAATGTAAATAACGTGTTAAGAATATCTAACCAAGACAAGAATAGCAACTACATTATTGTAATAAAGTTGGTAGAATTACCGACAATATGTAAAGTAAAAGGACACCAGTGCAACTAAAGTGACATTTTATTGTGGCAACGTTTCGCTCTCCAGGAGCATAAGCATAACATAAGCATATAAATACATACACACTTATACTGTATGCATATGAAAGTATCCATACGGAAAGAAAATAATGCACTCAAGTATACGCACACATATACATATTTTTATATTTTTCTTCAATGTATGACCATCCCCCTCCAGTATTACGTGTTGCAGAGGAGGCTGGGCTTGTGCAGCACGGGGATACCTGCCTCGCATAGCACACTCACCCGAAACACTTCTTAAAAATAGTAATAATAATAATAATAATAATAATAATAATAATAATAATAATAATAATAATAATAATAATAATTAATAATAATAATAATAATAATAATAATTATTATTATTATTATTATTATTATTATTATTATTTCTTTGTTATTATTGTGCCTTTATTCTATGAACGAACCTAACTTATCAATCCAAACCATACCCCCGGCCGGGATTGAACCCGCGGTCATAGAGTCTCAAAACTCCAGCCCGTCGCGTTAGCTAACTTATCAATAACACAACACATTACCAACACCAATATCACCAGTACAACGTCACCAACACCTCAGCACATCACCAACACCAATATTAACAATAAGTCACCAACACCACTATCAACGACACATCACCAACACCAATAGCAACAACACATCACCAACACCAGTATCAACAATACGTCACCAACACCACTATCAACAATACGTCACCAACACCAATAGCAACAACACATCACCAACACCAGTATCAACAATACGTCACCAACACCAGTATCAACAATACGTCACCAACACCAGTATCAACAATACGTCACCAACACCAGTATCAACAATGCGTCACTAACACCAACATCAACAATACGTCACCAACACCAGTATCAACAATGCGTCACCAACACCAGTATCAAGAATAAGAACATAAGAACATAAGAACTAAGGAACACTGCAGCAGGCCTACTGGCCCATGCGAGGCAGGTCCAAGTCTCCTACCGGCTTAAGCCAATGCACCCAACCTAGTCAGGTCAGGTCACATTGACTTAAGGGAGGAACACAGCAACCAACCTGGTAGTACAAGCTATCAGGTCCAACTCACACCCACCCACATCCACTCATGTATTTATCCAACCTATTTTTAAAGCTACACAACGTTCTGGCCTCTATAACTGTACTTGGGAGTTTGTTCCACTCATCCACAACTCTATTACCAAACCAGTACTTTCCTATATCCTTCCTGAATCTGAATTTTTCCAACTTAAAACCATTGCTGCGAGTCCTGTCTAGGCTAGATATTTTCAGCACGTTATTTACATCCCCTTTATTTATTCCTGTCTTCCATTTATACACCTCAATCATATCCCCCCTAATTCTACGTCTTTCTAGAGAGTGCAGATTCAGTGCCCTTAGTCTATCCTCATAGGGAAGGTTTCTGATACATGGGATCAACTTTGTCATCCTCCTTTGTACATTTTCCAGAGCATTTATATCCATTCTGTAATACGGTGACCAAAACTGTGCAGCATAATCTAAATGAGGCCTAACCAAGGATGTATAGAGTTGAAGAACAACCTGAGGACTCCTATTATTTATGCTTCTTGATATGAAGCCAAGGATGATAAATTAGACACATGTGCAACTCTTGGGTATCTTTATTGAGGAAACGTTTCGCCACAGAGTGGCTTCATCAGTCCATACAAAGGAGAATCTTGAAGATTCTCCTTTGTATGGACTGATGAAGCCACTCTGTGGCGAAACGTTTCCTCAATAAAGATACCCAAGAGTTGCACATGTGTCTAATTTATCATCCTTGGCTTCATATCAAGAAGCATAAATAATAGGAGTCCTCAGGTTGTTCTTCAACTCTATACATCCTTGGTTTGGCCTCATTTAGATTATGCTGCACAGTTTTGGTCACCGTATTACAGAATGGATATAAATGCTCTGGAAAATGTACAAAGGAGGATGACAAAGTTGATCCCATGTATCAGAAACCTTCCCTATGAGGATAGACTAAGGGCACTGAATCTGCACTCTCTAGAAAGACGTAGAATTAGAGGGGATATGATTGAGGTGTATAAATGGAAGACAGGAATAAATAAAGGGGATGTATATAGTGTGCTGAAAATATCTAGCGTCACCAACACCAGTATCAACAATACGTCACCAACACCAATATCAACAACACATCACCAACACCAATATCAACAACATATCACCAACACCAATATCAACAATGCGTCACCAACACAGCACCAACATGACGAATCAAGACAAATGCTGTATACATGTGATCCTTTATTAACTTGATAACACCCAGTGTGTGGGCGAAACGTTGTCAATAATTATCGCATTGTACTGCGTTTGTGTCTTTGTCCATCGTTTCGGTATTTTATACAATTTCTCTCCACATTACCAGCAGTGATGTCAGTGGCTTAAAAAACGATAAGTTGAAAAATGAGACACTTGTATTGAGGAAACGTTTTACTGAGGAAACGTTTCGCAAACCAGTGACTTCTTCAGTCCATCTCGAGATTGATGGAGTGAACACATCGACTCTAGGCCGAGGGACTGATTTGCTCAAACTTCTCCTCATCTTGCACCGTTCTTCTCTGTATGGGACTGAAGAAGAAACTAGCTGGTGAAACGTTTCCACAATAAATATTTGCAAATGTTGAACAAGTGTGTCATTCTTCAACACATCACCAGCACACCATCACCAATACATCACCAACACACCATCACCAATACATCACCAACACACCATCACCAATGCATCACCAACACAACATCACCAATACATCACCAACACAACATCAATACATCACCAACACAACATCACCAATACATCACCAACACAACATCACCAGCACACCATCACCAATACATCACCAACACAACATCACCAGCACATCACCAACACAACATCACCAATACACCATCATCAACACATCAGCACATCACTAACACATCACCAACACAGCATCACCAACACATCACCAGCACATCACCAACACATCACCAACACATCACCAACACAACATCACCAACACATCACCAACACATCACCAACAAATCACAACACATCACCAACACAACATCACCAACACAGCATCACCAACACATCACCAGCACATCAACACAACACCAACATATCACCAACACAACATGAACACATCACCAGCACATCACCAACACAACATCAGCACAACACAACACCAACATTAAAATGGTATAAAATACCGACAGATTGTTAGGTAAGACACATATGCAACAGTTAGGTATCTTTATTTCGAAACGTTTCGCCTACACAGTAGGCTTCTTCAGTCGAGTACAGAAAAGTTGATAGAAGCAGAAAATACTTGAAGACGATGTAATCAGTCCATCACCCTTAAAGTTTTGAGGTGGTCAGTCCCTCAGTCTGGAGAAGAGCATTGTTCCGTAGTATGAAACAATATGGAGATGAAGTGACAGGATGGAGCCTTATATAGCGCCAAGAGGTGAGACGTAGGTCACTAGAAGAGGTAAGAACTCTGAGTTCTTACCTAACAACACCAACACATCACCAACACAACATCACCAACACAAGGCGATTAACTCACTATAAGCAGGTCGATATAGGCAACACTGTAAGGGTGGGAGTCAGGTCACAAGAGGTTGTGGACACAAGCGACAACTGAGAATCTACATTACACTCCAAGCACAAGCCACCTACTTTTCAGACACATAATAAACCCACACATAATTCGACACATAATTACACACACACACACACACACACACACACACACACACACACACACACACACACACACACACACACACACACACACACAAACACACACACACACATACACATACACACACACACACATACACACACCCACATACACACATACACACACACACACACACACACACACACACACACACACACTGTAAGTGCGGTAAGTCCCAGGAGGTTGGGGGTCAGGTCACAAGAAGGTGTGGGCAGCCAAGGACCACTGAGACTTACCTTAAACGCACAAGCCACCTACCTTTCAGTACATAATAAACCCACACATAATTCCACACACAATTACACACAAAATTACACACTCACACACACACACATACACACACACACACACATATCCAGACACACATACACTCCCCCCTCCCCACCGACATCTCAATACTTCCCCTGATCCCTCCCCTCCCTCGATCACCCTCCCCTCCCCCGTTCACCCTAAACCCTCCCCACCCCTCACCACTCAGCTCCCACATAGCCACAGTTCCTCCACTACTTCCCCCCCCCCCACACTCTGACACACACACTACTAACCTAACATACAGAACTACATAGGTTTCCCACTCTGAGGCAATCAGGATAAAACAAAAATGGGTTGCCAGAGAGCAACAAGAAAAACCAAGGTACAGGAGGAGGAAAATGCAAAGGAAGATTGGGCAGCAGAGCTCATAAAAAGGGATCATGAATGGGAAAAGAAACTAGAAGAACTTAGCATGAGAATGGAAGAGAGGATAGATATGGAAAGCAGGAAGTGGGAGGTGCATGTCAAAGCAGCAGAAGCTAGGATACAGAGTTTAGAAGAGGAATTGAAAAATCTGAAACAGCCTAAAGAACTAAAGAACATTTTGGGATTGACAACAGAGACTGCTACCTCAGCCACAAATAAGGGGATTGTAGGGAAAGAAGGGGCACAACTGCATGGAGATGCTCTATCAGAGGAGACTGTAGCAAATGAAAGAGCTAAGCTTTATGTGGAGGCCCTAACAGACAACAACAGAGCCCAAGGAAAGCCGAGAAGGGAAAATGACAGGCCACTGAGCCCAAGTACACTAGCCAGTGAAACTGATGAAAGGAAAGCTGCAGTGGAGGAAACCAAATTAAATGAGGGGATACACAGGGATATGCAGTGGGAGAATGAAAGGGTGAGGTCAGTCTTTGTGTATGGGCTCCAGGAAGTCGAAGGGGAAACATATGAAGCAAGAAAACAAGGGGAAAAAAAAAGCAATTGAAAGCATCATGAAAGCAATAGGAGAAGACGATATGACCCAGCTGGAAAATTTTCGGAGAATAGGGGGGTTCGTAAAAAAAAGAACCCGGCCAGTGAGAGTGACCTTCAAGGCAGAAGCGACTCGGACCAGGATCCTGCAGGAGAAAGCACGATTAAGGGACATGACGGCATACAGGAGGGTGTATCTCGACAGCGACAGAACACAAGAAGAAAGGAAGAAACTGAGAGAGATGGTACAAAGGAGAAAGGAGGAAAGAGAGGGGATGGAGAAGACAGACAGGAGATCCCAGACCCAGGAAGAAGATCAAACACAGCCTCCCTCACAACTTTCTATAGAAGCCTCCCAACCAGGTCAACCCCAGTGCAACCAAACACTCTAAATCAAAACACCCATGCCACATCCAATGCCCCCACCCACTACATTACAAACTTCACCCCCACAGCAACAACCCATAGTTCCTTACCAGGTCTCCCACTTCCCCAACCCCAATATACTTCCCAGACCACAGTCTTAGAAAAGAAGTTGAAGGTGTGGTATACAAATGCAGATGGAATAACAAACAAGTATGAGGAGTGGCACGAAAGAATCAAAGAGACATCCCCAGACATAATAGCACTCACAGAAACAAAACTCACCAGAATAATAACAGATTCAATCTTTCCATCTGGATATCAAATCTTCAGGAAAGACAGAGGGAGGAGAGGGGGAGGAGGAGTTGCACTGCTCATTAAAAACCAGTGGGGTTTTGAGAAAATGGAAGGAATGGATGGCATGGGCGAAAGGGACTACTTAGTAGGAACAATCCAGTCTGAGGGACATAAGGTGATAATGCAGTAATGTACAACCCACCACAGAACTGCAGGAGGCCAAGAGAAGAATACGATGAGAGCAACAGAGCAATGATCAACACACTAGCCGAGGTGGCCAGGAGAGCACACATGGGGGGAGCAAAGTTACTAGTTATGGGTGATTTCAATCACAAGGAGATTGACTGGGAAAACCTGGAGCCCCATGGGGGTCCCGAAACATGGAGAGCCAAGATGATGGATGTGGTACTGGAGAACCTCATGCATCAACATGTTAGAGACACTACCAGAGAGAGAGGAGAGGATGAACCAGCAAGGTTGGACCTTGTATTCACCATGAGTAGTTCGGACATCGAGGGTATCATGTATGAAAGGCCCCTGGGAGCTAGTGATCATGTGGTTCTGTGCTTCGACTACATAGTTGAGCTCCAAGTGGAGAGAGTAGCAGGAATAGGCTGGGAAAAACCAAACTACAAAAGGGGGAACTACTCAGGCATGAGGAACTTCCTTCAAGACATTCAGTGGGAGAGGGAACTGACAGGAAAACCAGTACAAGAAATGATGGACTATGTAGCAACAAAATGCAAGGAGGCAGAGGAGAGGTTTGTTCCCAAGGGAAACAGAAATAATGGGAAGAACAGAATGAGTCCTTGGTTCCACCAAAGGTGTAGGGAGGCAAAAACTAGGTGTACTAGAGAATGGAAAAGGTACAGAAGACAGAGAACTCAGGAAAATAAAGAAATCAGCCGAAGAGCCAGAAACGAATATGCACAGATAAGAAGGGAGGCTCAGAGACAATATGAAAATGACATAGCATCAAAAGTAAAGACTGACCCGAAGCTGTTGTACAGCCACATCAGGAGGAAAACAACAGTCAAGGACCAGGTAATCAGACTGAGGAAGGGTGATGGGGAATTCACAAGAAACGACCGAGAGGTATGTCAGGAGCTCAACACAAGATTTAAAGAGGTATTTACAGTGGAAACCAGTAGGACTCCAAGAAATCAGAACAGGGGGGCACACCAGCAAGTGCTGGATGAGGTACATATAACCAAGGAGGAGGTGAAGAAGCTGCTATGCGAACTTGACACCTCAATGGTGGTGGGACCAGACAACATCTCTCCATGGGTCCTTAAAGAGGGAGCAGAGATATTGTGTGAGCCATTAACAAAGATCTTCAACACATCATTTGAAACTGGGCAACTCCCTGAGGTATGGAAAATGGCAAATGTAGTCCCAATTTTTAAAAAGGGAGACAGACATGAGGCACTAAACTACAGACCTGTATCACTAACGTGTATAGTATGCAAGGTCATGGAGAAGATCATCAGGAGGAGAGTGGTGGGGCACCTGGAAAGAAACAAGTGTATAATTGACAACCAGCACAGTTTCAGGGAAGGAAAATCCTGTGTCACAAACCTACTAGAGTTTTATGACAAGGTGACAGAAGTAAGACAAGAGAGAGAGGGGTGGATCGACTGCGTATTTTTGGACTGCAAGAAGGCCTTCGACACAGTTCCTCACAAGAGGTTACTGCAAAAGCTAGAGGACCAGGCACACATAACAGGAAAGGCACTGCAATGGATCAGAGAATATCTGACAGGGAGGCAATAACGAGTCATGGTACGCGACGAGGTGTCAGAGTGGGCGCCTGTGACAAGCGGGGTTCCACAGGGGTCAGTCCTAGGACCTGTGCTGTTCTTGGTATACGTGAACGACATAATGGAAGGGATAGACTCAGAAGTGTCCTTGTTTGCAGACGATGTGAAGTTAATGAGAAGAATCGAATCGGACGAGGATCAGGCAGGACTACAAAGAGACCTGGACAGGCTACAAGCCTGGTCCAGCAACTGGCTCCTTGAATTTAACCCTGCCAAATGCAAAGTCATGAAGATTGGGGAAGAGCAAAGAAGACCGCAGACACAATATAGTTTAGATGGCCAAAGACTGCCAAACCTCACTCAAGGAAAAAGATCTGGGGTGAGTATAACACCGAGCATATCTCCTGAGGCGCACATCAATCAGATAACTGCTGCTAGCATACGGGCACTCTGGCAAACCTAGGATAGCGTTCCGATACCTCAGTAAGGATTCGTTTAAGACTCTGTACACCATCTACGTCAGGCCCATACTGGAGTATGCAGCACCAGTTTGGAATCCACACCTAGTCAAGCACGTCAAGAATTAAGAGAAAGTGCAAAGGTTTGCAAACATAGACTAGTCCCAGAGCTACGGGATTGTCCTATGAAGAAAGGTTGAGGGAAATCGGCCTGACGACACTGGAGGCCAGGAGGGTCAGGGGAGACATGATAACGACATATAAATACTGCACGGAATAGACGAGGTGGACAAAGACGGGATGTTCCAGAGATGGGACACAGACACAAGAGGTCACAATTGGAAGTTGAAGACTCAGATGAATCAAAGGGATGTTAGGAAGTATTTCTTCAGTCATAGAGTAGTCAGGCCATGGAATAGCCTAGAAAGTGATGTGGTGGAGGCAGGAACCATACATAGTTTTAAGGCGAGGTATGATAGAGCTCATGGGGCAGGGAGAGAGAGGACCTAGTAGCAATCAGCGAAGAGGCGGGGCCAGGAGCTGTGACTCGACCCCTGCAACCACAAATAGGTGAGTACAAATAGGTGAGTACAACATCAACACATCACCAACACATCACCAACACATCACCAACACAACAATAAAGTCCTTAAGGTATTGATTCGTGTGCTGGGTCACGGGAACGGAAGCGGAAACTACCAACGTATAAGTCAATAACAGTTGAAGCTTCCCCCTCACACTTACAAATCACGCTTCCTAAACTACACTTTATAGCCTTGTTCGCTACCAGTATTACTTTGGAGATAATTACATGTGATCGTCGCTTGCCCCGCAACGTGGGAGCAGTCACAGGGGCCCCCGCCTGCGGGCCCACCTTCTCTAACGTGGGACCCCCGTTGCCCAACTGGCTCCATTGGGGTCAGCGAGAATGGGGTCCTCCGTGCTTATTTCCGCTGTTCTGTGGTGGCCCCAGAGCTTGACAGGCTGTAACAGGGCACCATGTGAACCTGGGTTACGTGGGCCCCCCCCATATCTAAAACTCCCAGATTAGTTTCCAGAGGTCACAGGAGTACTGGAGGTCAGGTGGTGTTACCCAGCAGTACTGGAGGTCAGGTGGCGCTTCCACAGTAGTACTGAAGGTCATGGCGCTTCACAGCAGTTAAAAAAAAAAAAACTTCCCTCTCCACGCCACTACTTGCCCACTGTGCCCCCTTCCCACGCCACTATCCTTGCCACTGCCTTTTTTTCCATGGCCACTACCTGCCACTGCCTCTCCCACTGCCTCTAACCTTGTCACTGCCTCTCCCACAACACTACCTTGCCACAGCCCTTTTCCATGCCACTACATTGCCAACTGCCATCACCACATGCCTCTACCTTGCCACTGCCCACTCCACTTCCCGCTCCCATGTCCTCTACCTTGGCCACTGCCCTCTCTCAACCTCTTTCACGCCTCTACCTTGTTGCCACTGCCTCTCCCACCCTGCTCCTTGCCATGCTACTGCCACTCCCTCTCCATGCTTCTCCACTGCCTTGTCCCACGCCTCTGCACTGCCTGTCCAACGCCCTCTGCCACTGCCCTGTGCCACACCACTCTGCCTAGCCACGCCTCACTCCACTTCCCACCCTCATCACCGGGGTTTTAAATACAGCATACCGTCCTCGCTACCTTTGCACACAACAACACACATCTGAATCTAAATCTACTACAACGGATGACGCACCTTTTTTTGTGTGAAAGAAATACGGAACGCTGATTGTAATTTCATGTGGAACGATGTTCCGGTAAATGTACGAATGTGGCTGGAAGCAAGCAACGCGAGATGTGCAGGGGGCGACGTAAAACCTGCGGCCTGGAATGAGCTCTTTTGTACTTCGGGGAACAACGGTTTGGGGTCCTTTTCAGTGATTCCTTAAAAGGGAAAGGACTTACTGAGTCCGAAGGGTGGAATTGGAAGGCCTCTCTCCGTTCCCCTTCCTGAATTAAATGGATTGGCAACCTGATATCTATATGATCCCATGAGTATAATAATAATAATAACTATAATAATAATATCGATACTACTACTACAACTAATAATAATAATAATAATAATAACAACAACAACATCAACAATTGTATCAATACTAGTATTATCAATAATAATAACAACTGTAATATTTAGCACTCTTAACATGAGGCCTAAATGCACAGTAACAATTTCAGTTGTCTTTCTATTTCGCGAAATAAATGAGAAGTTGCATAATATATTACGTAAACAACTAATGAAAGTAACTGTAAAATGCTGAAATCACTGCGCCGAGGATTTCATCTATACAAACAACAATGGAAAGTCTACATGGATGGAACGGCAGTTAAAAAAAATAATAATATTATTAGCCAAATTCGTGGATGCAATGACCTGTTTGCTGAGACATTATGTGCAACATCTGGGTACATTATTTAATAGATGTTTCACCAACCAGTAACTTTATCAATACAATACAAAGACATAATGTGAAGAACTATATACAGAAGATGAGGCAGTCAGTCCCTCAGTCTTGGAGTTGGTGAAGAATATTGTAGCCTTGAAGGTAATTAAACATGTTTCACATGTATATAATTCTTTATCGCTTGTCGGTACTGTGTACCATTCCTGTTTGTTTAATAAATTAATCACATGTGCAAACACTGGTAACTTTATTGTGGGAACGTTTCGCTAGGACAGTGGCTTTTTTTTTTTAACATCCAGAATACTCAGCCCTCAACCCTGGCGCTAAGGAACTGATACCTTAAACTCCTTCGAACAGTAAATTATAAAAATGTCAAAGGGTGATATTCGAATGTAATTCTTGGAGTCACTAAGAGAAGCAGAGTTCTGAAGAAAAAATAGAAGAAACATGAGAACCATTATGCAAGTAAGGTTCACACTAGTTATAATAGATGCAGTATTCCCAGACGGGCAACAATTATTAAGAAAATACAAAAATATAGTGGCACTGATGATCGGAAATACACTTGAAATTTCAAGAACTATGAAAACTGGACACTAGGGACAATAAGAATTTATATAATAACATTTGTTATACCAACACAGCATCACCAACACATCACCAGCACATCACTAACACATCACCAACACAACACATACTTGGAGGGGTGTTAATGTTGCAGGGGAAGGAGGGGTGTTAATGTTGCAGTTTAAAAACTGTAGTGTAAAGCACCCTTCTGGCAAGACAGTGATGGAGTGAATGATGGTGAAAGTTTTTCTTTTTTGGGCCACCCTGCCTTGGTGGGAATCGGCCGGTGTGATAATAATAAAATAATTTGTTATACCATTATATTCACAAAGATAATATTAACAGGAGTATATAAGAACCACAGCTGAGTAAACTTTGAAGGTTGGGATAATAATGAGGGAGGCTGGGCATGTCTTACTGATATTGATAATGAGTGTGTGGAGGTATAATGAGTGGGAGTTGTATACACAATGCTCTCATAGAAGCAACAGACATCCGCTCAGCCACAATGATCACTGCATCATCCCTCTTAATACCAGCATCTAGTCACAACTCCTCAAACTGTTCACTGGAAATTCAATCAAAATATTAAAATATACAACCCGAGCATTGTAAATAAAGCAGAATATATATATAATCCGGATATAGTTTAGGAAGAAAGGAAGCAGTTATTACCGAGGTCTGTGGCTAATAATGTCACCATGAGTGGTCATGGTGGATCCTCTTCATCAAAGGCTTTTCCTGCTGCTCCAGTATCGACGCCAGCCTCTGATGACTATTTTAAGGGATATAATTACCACGTCACGGCTGCTGCCTGCGCTTCCCATAAAATTACTCCTTCGTTAAGTTCACTGTAGAGCGTGTAATGGCAGGTGCCGTAACGCTTTTACTGGATGACAAAAATTTATTTAGATGAATACGCTGACAAGGTTTTAGATATGTTTAATGTACGAGAGAGAGAGAGAGGCGGACGGATGGACGCCATTTGTGAGGTGATGTGAGTGGTGTTATGATTTGAGAACGGAGGTTTGAGCCTTCACCACTCGAAGTATATGGTACAGCAATACCGACAAGATGCGAGAAAATACTGGTACACAATGGCCGCTAAACAATCGTTCACTTAACAATATACCAACACAATTGTTCACTTCTTAACAATATACAAACACAATCGTTCACTTCTTAACAATATACCAACACAATTGTTCACTTCTTAACAATATACAAACACAATCGTTCACTTCTTAACAATATACCAACACAATTGTTCACTTCTTAACAATATACCAACACAATTGTTCACTTCTTAACAATTTTTTTTTTTTATTATCACACTGGCCGATTCCCACCAAGGCAGAGGGTGTCCCGAAAAAAGAAAAAACTTTCACCATCATTCACTCCGATCACTGACTTGCAAGAAGGGTGCTTTAACACAACTGTCAGTTTTTAAACTGCAACATAACCACCCCTCAATCGCTCAGAGTGCAAGGCACTGTAGCTTCCCATCTCCAGACTCAAGTCCGGCCTGCCGGTTTTCCCTGACCCCTTCATAAATGTTACATTTGCCCTCCACACTCCAACAGCACGTCCAAGTATTAAAAACCATTGTCTCCATTCACTCCTATCAAACCACTCTAGCTCACCGCATGCCAGCTGGAAGTCCGAAAACAAGACCTCGCACACAAACCTCCTTTATAAACCGCCCCTCCCTCCAACCTTTCCTAGGCCGACCCCTACCCTGCCTTCCTTCCACTACAGACTGATACACTCTTGAAGTTATTCTGTTTCGCTCATTCTCTCCACATGTCCGAACCACCTCAACCAACCCTTCCTCAGCCCTCTGGACAACAGTTTTGGTATCCCCACCTCCTCTAACTCCAAACTACGAATTTTCCTGCATTATATTCACACACACATTTGCTCTCGGGACAAGGGATACATCTCCACTGCCTCCAGCCTTCTCCTCCGCTGCAACATTCATCACCCATGCTTCACACCCAATAAGAGCGTTGGTAAAAACTTATACCTCATACATTCCCCTCTTATGCTCCAAGGACAAAGTTCTTTTGTCTCCAGAACTCCTAAGTGCACCACTCACCCTTTCCCCTCATCATTCTATGATCACCTGAGGGTACATCTTCAAAGACCCTTCCGCTGACACGTCCATCTCCCAAATAGTCCTGAAATACATTTTCGAACTCCTCATACTCTCTCCCTCCAATCTGATATTCAAATCTTTCATCACCTAATCTTTTTTTTATCCTCATAACCGTACTCTTTCCCTCTATTCACTTTCAATTTTCTTCTTTGCACACACCCTACCAAATTCATCCACATCCTCTGCAACTTCTCTTCAGATCTCCCAAGAGCACAGTGTCATCAGCACAGAGCACTGTGGACAACTCCCACTTTTATGTGTGATTCTTTATCTTTTAGACTCCACGCCTCTTGCCAAGACCCTCACATTTACTTCTCTTACAACCCCATCTATAAATATATTAAACAACCACGGTGACATCACACACCTTGTCTAAGGCCTACTTTACTGGTGAAATAATTTCCCTCTTTCCTAACATACTCTAACTTGAGCCTCACTATCCTCGTAAAAACCTTCACTGCTTTTCAGTAACCTACCTCCTCACCATACATCCTGCAACGCATCTGCCACATTGCCGCCCTATACCACCCTTGTCATACGCCTTTTCCAAATCCATAACCACAAAGACCTCTTTAAACTTATCGAAATACTGTTCACTTATATGTTTCACTGTAAACACTGTCCACACACCCCCCTACCTTTCCCTAAAGCCCTCTTTGTTCATCTGCTATCCTATTCCATCCGTCTTACTCCACTTAATTCTTTCAATAATAACTCTAACATACACTTGCCAGTATACTCAACAGACTTATCCCCCTATAATTTTTGCACTCTCTTTTATATCCCCCTTTGCCTTTATACTAAGGAACTATGGCATGCTCTCTGCCAATCCCTAGGTACCTAACCCTCTTCCATACATTTATTAAATATTGCAAAAAAAAAACCAACGCACTTACTCCAAAACTATATCCCCACCTGCTCTAACATTTCTATCTTTATCCCAAATAATCGGGGGGGGGGGGGGGGGGGGGGGGGGGCAATCCGCTGCTTACCCCCCTTTTCAATTTTACCTACTGCCTCACGAACTTCTTAACATATACCAACATAATTGTTTACTTAACAATATCACGTTGGGTTACCCGAGAGACTGGAGTGCAACTGGAAGTTTCTCAAAGCTGGGGGACTGACTACCTCAAACTACGTCTTCAAGGACCGAGAACACCATCTGTTACCTCTCCATTTTTCTGCTTCTACTGTCTCTGTTTCAGTCATTCCTGGTGTGACTGAAATAAGCTTACTATGTAAGCGAAACGTTTCAGAAATAACAATGCAATTAAGTAAAAAAAGAGACACAAGTGCAACTAATGTGACATTTTATTATGGCAACGTTTCGCTCTCCAGGACTTTAAATCAAGCCGTTGATAAAGTATCGGCTTGAATAAAGCTCCTGGAGAGCTAAACGTTGCCATAATAATAATGTACATTTGTTGCATTGTGTATTTTTACTTTAACATATTGTCGGTAATTCTACCAATTTATTTACAATGTCAAGTTGTTGCAATATTCTTAGTCATCAAGTTTTTCTCCATTTCTGCAAACTGTTGTCCTATTGGATAACTTTCGATGCTGGAAGAAAGTTCTCCACCTATCGTGTGTTTGCTATTTTCTTCATCACCTTTTGTACTGGAACAATTGGTTATAGACATATCGTCATGATTTCAAAGAGACAGGATACGTATAATGCGAAGCTTTATTGACAACGTTTTCACCCACAGCGGGTTTTCATCAGGCTATAAACAGATCTGTTTTTTTGACTGGGCTTTATCAAGTCACGAATAGATCTGTTTGTGTTTTCTCTGGGGTAGGGGTAGTAGCACTTGCGTTGGCTCGATCGAAAGGGCCATTGCTGAACATGCCTAAGATTTTAAACTGAAAGAAAGATAGGGTATGGTGTGTGTGGGAGACAGGCAGGTTGCAACACTAGGGTTGAAGACAGTAAATGTATAAAAGGCATTCATCAATGAAGTTTATAAATAAAGACAATGGATCAGGTCAGCAAAGGGAGACAGCAGAGGACAGCAAGGGACTAGCTCCCTTAAGTCCTACTATACTAATATCAGGAGTGTAAGAAATGAATAGATGAGCTAAGATTAATGACAAGCGCAAGAAACAGATATTATTGCTATAACAGAGACCTGGCTCAATCTGAAAGATATATTATGCCTTTCTGAATGTCACATACAAGGCTAAAAATTATTCCACACCGATAGGGTCAACAGAAATGGTAGAGGATAGCGATGTATTCAAATCAAATTTAAAGTTATTCTCTATAAAGATTACAATGATGAATTACAGAATTTGGTTGTTTGTGTGGTTACATGTAGTTAAATAATGATTAACAGAGTGTACCACTAGAACGCCTAGCATGGCTAGGCAATTCGGGCATGACTTATGTTAATTCCTTTATTTTAAAATATTACAAATTATGAGGTAGTGTATTATGCTAAGTGACTAAATACTAGTTTGTGATTTAGCAATGTGAATGCTTTTGTTTTGGCACATGTACATAGTTTCCAGTATTGGAGTATCATAGGATTCATTATTTTAAGATTGAGATTAATATTTCTGTTATGGTCAAATTGGGTGAGTTAAAGTGTGAACCACCAGGTGGTATTCCGAGTAGTTAGTTGATGGGGTGTATCAGGAGATAAGATGTTTTCTAATGGTGCAGTTCTAGAGTTCTCAGGTAGGGTTGTTCCAGATTTTAGGGCCTTTTGACATACACATTGAATTTTTGTAAGGTTTAGTCGGACACAGGGAATGTCGTAGAGATGTTTGTGTCTGGTGTTATGCCTTTGGTTCTGTCACAACTATCAAGAAGCGTTTTAGGTCAAGTTTGATATTGGAGTTTAAGGTCCTGTAGATGTACGATTCACAGTAGTAAGTGTGGATGTACTGAACAGGGAGTAAATTTAGATCTATGAAGAGTGGGGGGTGTGTTTGCCAGGGATGGGATTTAAGTGATTATTCTTACTGCAGCGACAATTTATAATGTTGTGTTAGACAGGAATATAAAATTACAAGTGGTCCAGCCACTGAATCTGTTGGGTACAGCTTCATCCGAAGGCCGTGACAAACTAAGCTTGGGTATGATTTACTGGGCACCCCAAATCTTGATAGGGAGTGCAGTAAAACTTCTATGGGACGAAATTTCGTAAGGCATCTACATACGAACATGTTGTGCTAATGGGAGATTTCAGCTTTAGACAAATCGACTGGAGCAATTTTAACAGGAAATTTAAACATTCTTGATACGATTCAGGATTGTTTTTTAAAACAAGTTTGTGAGAGAACCTACTAGAGGGAAATAATACCTGCTTGACTTGGTTCTTGCCAGCAGGAAACACTAATTAATAAATAATCTTGAGATTAATGATGAACTTGGGGAAAGTTTAGACAAATCACTCATTTTAATATTATCTTGGAAAATACCCTAATAATGGCAATCAAGTCTCTGTCCCTGACTTACCGCTTAGACTGATTTATAGAACTGAAAAATTGCCTTGGGTGGGCTGAACTGTAATGACCTGACTATGGGTCAGGAGGTGGTGATGATTGCCATATGAAACTTTTCAGGCCTAGTTCTAGCTGCTCACAACTTAGTGTTCCAAAGAGGGAAATCCCAGATGAAACAAAAATGATCCTAATAGATGAACAATAGATTAAAACATCTTCATTGGTTCATAAGAAGGCATATATAGGCAAATAAAAAAAATAATATATATATAACTGAATTCAAAAGAGGAGAGGGGCATTTTAAGAAATCAATATATTCAGTTAAAGAGAGAAATAAAAAAGTAATAAAAAAAGCAAAAAGAGATCATGAGATAAATTGCAGAGAATCGGAAGACTAACCCAAAAAGGATTCTTTCAAGTATACAGAAGTAAGATTAGAGACAAGATAGGCCCACTCAAAAGTTACTCGGGTGAGCTCACGGACAGGATAAGGAAATGTGTAGACTTTTTAACACATACTTTCCTCTCAGTTTTTACACAGGTGAAGATACTAGCGATATTCCAGAAAATAGTAATTGTGAAGAAAAGGACGATAGTAAACTATGCACGATTTAGGGTCCACAAGTGTCATGGTCCTTAGATAGAATAGATAAATTAAATGATGAAATTTAAGACACATGTGGCAACATCTGGGTATCATTATTGTAGACGTTTCGCCATCCAGTGGCTTTATCAACACAAATTCCAGGACATAATTTGAAGGCAAGTAGAACTATATACAGAAGAATGAGGTCTCTCACTTTGGAGTTAGTGCAAAGAGCACTGTAGTCCCCGTGGACATTCTGGAGCAGAGGCAAGAGCCCTGGCGCTATATACTAACGTCGGTGGAAAGGGACTGACAGATAAATTAAAACTAACAAATCCCCAGGCCTGAATGACTGTTATGCAAGGGTTCTAATAGGAATGTAAAGATGCTGCAGTGTGGATGAATGGTTTGGAAAACCATTCATCCACACACTCGTTAATGGCTTACTAGCTCCATCTTGCATTCCTTAAATCCCTGGAAAAACAGCTCATCGTGGTTCCCGGGGACTTATTTTGGCTTCATTTTTGTCTCCTGTTTTAATAACCATGTCCCTCGTGACAGCAATATTAGTTAATTTAAATTCATCATGAAACTATAATAAGGTTAATTACTGAATCTCATTTATACATCTTCTTGTGTTAAAAACTGACAAAAAATAGTCATTAAATTAAGGAACAAATTTCCAGTTCATTATCCGTCAGCTGTCCATTTCCAAATTTTTTCAGAGGTCCTACTTTTTTCTTTTCAGCTTCGTCCTATACACTTTTGGGATATCTTTGATTCCATTAGCAACTCTAATTTCTAGTCACGTTTAGCCTTTCTAATCCCTTTTTAACTTCTCTTTTAAAGCTGGGAAAAAAAAAAAAAAAACAATTGGTCAGTAAGGCTAACCTCTCCTCTTCTGATGCGCCAATTATCCCCTTTTCCTCCCCTAATAAATGCTTTAACCCTCCTGTTAATACTTTGGGAATGTTATTATTAAAGAAAACCTAAATTCTCCTCTGGGGATGAATATCTCTGAGCACGTTGCGACATTAGAAGGAAAAAATCATAAATGCAGACCCTTCATAATCATGAGTATGATCATCGTCAATAAAATCATTTAGCTAGATAAACCCCAATCGAGATTTGACAGTTGTTCCCTAAGTCCATTGTAATCACAGAACGAAAATCGGGATTTTTATCCATATTCTCAATTATTCTGTATTCCCGAGTTAAATGCTAAAAAGTGATGAATTTGTGATTACTTGCGCCAAGCTCTTCAGTTGATCTCCAGATTATTTACGAGTGTTCCTATTTGACAAGACTAGGTCTCGCAAATTATACCCCTGGTAGGCTCTGTTAGCACTGCTCAGAAAACAGTCCTGAACTGTTTTCCATAAAGTCCACTGGATTCAACATTTATTCCTTGTCAAAGGAATTCCAGTCATTTGAGCTAAAGTTAAAATATCCAACTATTCACTATGTTATTGTGTCTAGATAGCCCTAACAATTTCGTCCCGAAAGAAGTCTCCCCCTATCGTTGATCCAGCCTGGAGGTCGGTAGATTACACCTAGAATTAGTTTTTTCTTGACCCTCACAGCTCTACCCAAAGAGAGTCATATTACTGTTCCATCTATCTTTATATCCTGTTTTTTATGCAACATTAATATTTTCTCGAACATATATTGCAACTCCTCCCCCCTTCCCATCCACATCTGCCACATGAAGAGCTAAACCCTTAATATTTAACACTCAGCAATCATTTCCCCGACTCTTTAAATCATACCAGTTCAGTAATGCAATGATATCAAAGTTCCCAGCACATGCTACCAAACGTAGTTCATTAATCATATTTCTTGCACATCGACTGTTTAGCATAAAATACCATCATTATGTTTTTTCTTCTGCACATTTTTCTTATCATCTTTGTTTTTAACACAATTCTGAAATTAGCATTACTCAGAGTACTCCATGACATTACTAATAAGATCTTAATATCAAGCATAAGTTACATATATCCATACTCATATTTATCATTCTAAACCCAATACCTCTAACTAATCCCTAGTTTTAAAGTCCTAACCCAACCCCCTCAACTGAGCTAGCAAGAAAACCCACCACTTGCCTGGGATAAGTGAACCCCATCCCTGGCATACAATGTCCATTTTTCCGGCCAAAGAAGTTGTTTCAGTTTGTCAATGAATGGTACTTGGCATATATCCTTACAGTGTTTATCCACCCACAATTAACACCAATTGCCTTGGGGGTACCCCCAAACACCCATCAATTCAACACCCCTTCTTGGCAATAAATGCCACATGTAACAGGGCGCCCCCCTCTTCCTAATTATGTCTATGCTTGTCCTGAACCTTTTAAACTAAATCCTCACTTCTATGCTTGCCCTACACATTGCCTCCAGCCTGAGGCAGATAATAGGATTGATCCCATAACCGTTCATGATGTGTCAATCCCAGTAACATATCCTCCATCCCAGCCCCAGGAAGCAAACTCTCTGCCTCCGACTCCTGTCCTCAAGCAGAACACCCTAATCCATGTACCTAACCTGGCTATATCCCCATCAACAACAATATTCTTACCTTCCTCGGTGTCCCCATTCGTCGTGACGTTTCCAGTAGTCGACCTCACATTCGTCGGGTAGCACAGAGAATGCATTAGATGTTTTCCACAGCAGTCTCTTTCTCTTCATTGTTTCTACCTTTCCATTCGTCTTCTTGATCGTCAAGCTTCGTCCATGCTGTCCAGCCCACTGACCACGTTCCCCTCTTGGCCTGAGGACTCAAAACAGGAGGACTACTACTAATGCCTCTTGTTTTTCCTCGGTCAATTGCCGTATCTCCACTTCGCTACCCTCAATTCTTCCTAAGCTGCTGAAGTTGCTCGATGAGGGCAATCTGGTTCAGTCCACGGAGAGTACACAAGCCACTTCTTCACAGAGTTAGGCACAGGTCACCACTCGAGTTAAGTACAGGTCACCACTCAGTTAAATACAGGTCAACCACTCGATTTAATACAGGTCACCACTCCTTGCATATGCGCTTTTCTTTCTCTTGTTTTCTCATCCCCTGTACGGCAACTCTGTCAAAGACCTTACTGAAAATTCGATATACAACATCGTACGCTTGTATGTATTAATGTTGTAAAATTACCGACAATAGTTGGATAAAAGGACACAAGTGCAGCTTTTTTTTAAAAATGTTGAAGTTTATTGTTGCAACTTTCGCTCTCCAGGAGCTTTATCAGCGCTTACTTCCGTTGGTAGATAAGACACAAGGCAACATTTACGTCAACTTTATTCCGACCGTTTCTGCCCACACAGTAGGCTTCTTCAGTCGAGTACAGAAAGTAGCCAGGAGCAGTAAGATATGAAGACGATGTAAACAGTCCATCACCCTTGAAGTCAAGATTTGGGTTGTCAGTCCCTCGGCTGAGAAGTTTTCTGTTCCAGACTTTGGAAGTTGGAAGTTAGAATTTGGAAGTTGCCTAACATGTTTGCCTATGTTCCTTATCTACCAACCTGTCGGTATTGTATACCATTTGATGACAACTTTACGTATGTATATAGGAGACAAGTCTTGCCTTCACGCTATAGGTTGATTAGTCTATAGTTTGAAGCTAACAACGTGTCCCCTATATCACATACGGTAAGTATCGCAATGCCATTTTCAAGCTTTCCTGTCCTGTGCAGGTTTGTTTTCGTGGATGAGCGGCTGAGCATCATTAAATCACTAAGGTTTTCCCTCGTGTTGTACGCAAGCGGGCTTTTTGTCACGGCTGCAAGCCTATTTTTGTTTTCTCGATTCCGTAATTAGAGACTTCGCCATTTCAACTTACATAAATTAACAAAAAAAGGCACAATACCATGACTGGAACAATACACAACTAACCTGCACGTAGTTGTAGGTAAGACCATATGCAACAGTTAGGTATCTTTATTTCGAAACGTTCGCCTACAACAGTAGGCTTCTTCAGTCGAGCAAGACTGGTAATACCGACAAGATGAAAGTTAAGACACTTGTGGCAACATTGGTATCTTATTGTAGATCGTTACGCCATCCAGTTGGCTTTATCAATACAAATTCTTGGACATAATAAGAAAAACGAAGAACTATATACAAAACATGAGGTAATCATTCCATCGCCTTGGAGGTGGGTGTTTAGAGAGCACCGTGGTTGTAGAGATCTCTACAACCACGTGCTCTAAACACCACCTCCAAGGCGAGGACGATTACCTCACCTTTTTGTATATAGTTCTTCGTTTTTTCTTAATTTATGTCCAAGAATTGTATTGATAAAGCCCACTGGGATGGCGAAACGTCCTACATAAAAGATAACCAGATGTTTGCAACAAGTGTCCCCTTAACTTCTCATTCATCGAGTAGCAGAAAAGTTGATAGAAGCAGAAGAGACTTGAAGAACATGTTAATCATTCCACAGCCCTTAAAGTTTTGAGGTGGTCAGTCCCTCAGTCTGAAAAAGAAGCATTGTTCCATAGTCTGAAACAAAATGGAAATATAAACACATATGCATAAAATGCGATCCTTTATTGACTACGTTTCAAGATTTCCCACACAGTGGGCTTTTTCAAGTCACAAACAACGACTTGGGGTGGAAGGGAACGCGAGTATTTATAGTCAGGTTCAGAATGCCTGAGGTCAGGTGAAGAATGCTGCATCTGATGAATACCGAGTGGGGTTATCAGAGTCTAAGATCTTGGTAGCCTTGGAAAGGAATTGGAATAAGTTGCGAGCAGACCTTCTAACAGTGGTCTTATAGTGGGATAGCCGATGAAGAAGTTTTCTTGGCAAGTGGTTACAGCTATGTTATAGAAGCCAACTATTCGGATGAAGTTGTCGATATAGAAATAAGTGATGTTTTTATTATCACACTGGCCGATTCCCACCAAGGCAGGGTGGCCCGAAAAAGAAAAACTTTCACCATCATTCACTCCATCACTGTCTTGCCAGAAGGGTGCTTTACACTACAGTTTTTAAACTGCAACATTAACACCCCTCCTTCAGAGTGCAGGCACTGTACTTCCCATCTCCAGGACTCAAGTCCGGCCTGCCGGTTTCCCTGAACCCCTTCATAAATGTTACTTTGCTCACACTCCAACAGCACGTCAAGTATTAAAAACCATTTGTCTCCATTCACTCCTATCAAACACGCTCACGCATGCCAGCTGGAAGTCCAAGACCCTCGCACACAAAACCTCCTTTACCCCCTCCCTCCAACCTTTCCTAGGCCGACCCCTACCCTGCCTTCCTTCCACTACAGACTGATACACTCTTGAAGTTATTCTGTTTCGCTCCATTCTCTCCACATGTCCGAACCACCTCAACAACCCTTCCTCAGCCCTCTGGACAACAGTTTTGGTAATCCCGCACCTCCTCCTAACTTCCAAACTACGAATTTTCTGCATTATATTCACACCACACATTGCTCTCAGACATGGACATCTCCACTGCCTCCAGCCTTTCCTCGCTGCAACATTCATCACCCATGCTTCACACCCATATATAGAGCGTTGGTAAAACTATACTCTCATACATTCCCCTCTTTGCCTCCAAGGACAAAGTTCTTTGTCTCCAGACTCCTAAGTGCACCACTCACCCTTTTCCCTCATCAATTCTATGATCACCTCATCTTTCATAGACCCATCCGCTGACACGTTCCACTCCCAAATATCTGAATACATTCACCTCCTCCATACTCTCTCCCTCCAATCTGATATTCAATCTTTCATCACCTAATCTTTTTGTTATCCTCATAACCTTACTCTTTCCCTTATTCACTTTCAATTTTCTTCTTTTGCACACCCTACCAAATTCATCCACCATCTCTGCAACTTCTCTTCAGAATCTCCCAAGAGCACAGTGTCATCAGCAAAGAGCAACTGTGACAACTCCCACTTTATGTGTGATTCTTTATCTTTTAACTCCACGCCTCTTGCCAAGACCCTCACATTTACTTCTCTTACAACCCCATCTATAAATATATTAAACAACCACGGTGACATCACACATCCTTGTCTAAGGCCTACTTTTACTGGGAAATAATTTCCCTCTTTCCTACATACTCAACTTGAGCCTCACTATCCTCGTAAAAACTCTTCACTGCTTTCAGTAACCTACCCCTTTACACCATACACCTGCAACATCTGCCACATTGCCCCCTATCCACCCTGTCATACGCCTTTTCCAAATCCATAAATGCCACAAAGACCTCTTTAGCCTTATCTAAATACTGTTCACTTATATGTTTCACTGTAAACACCTGGTCCACACACCCCCTACCTTTCCTAAAGCCTCCTTGTTCATCTGCTATCCTATTCTCCGTCTTACTCTTAATTCTTTCAATAATAACTCTACCATACACTTTGCCAGGTATACTCAACAGACTTATCCCCCTATAATTTTTGCACTCTCTTTTATCCCCTTTGCCTTTATACAAAGGAACTATGCATGCTCTCTGCCAATCCCTAGGTACCTTACCCTCTTCCATACATTTATTAAATAATTGCACCAACCACTCCAAAACTATATCCCCACCTGCTTTTAACATTTCTATCTTTATCCCATCAATCCCGGCTGCCTTACCCCCTTTCATTTTACCTACTGCCTCACGAACTTCTTAACAATATACCAACATAATTGTTTACTTAACAATATCACGTTGGGTTTCGAGAGACGTGAGTGCAACTGGAAGTTTCTCAAAGCTGGGGGACTGACTACCTCAAAACTACGTCTTCAAGGACCGAGAACACCATCTGTACCTCTCCACTGCTTCTACTGTCTCCTGTTTCAGTCACCTGTGTGACTGAATAAGCTTACTAGGTAAGCGAAACGTTTCAGAAATAACAATGCCAAGTTAAGTAAAAGGACACAAGTGCAACTAATGTGACATTTTATTATGGCAACGTTTCGCTCTCCAGGAGCTTTATCAAGCCGTTGATAAAGTAGCGGCTTGATAAAGCTCCTGGAGAGCTAAACGTTGCCATAATATAATGTCACATTTGTTGCATTGGTGTATTTTTACTTAACATATTGTCGGTAATTCTACCAATATTAATACAATGTCAAGTTGTTGCAAATATCTTAGTCATCAAGTTTTTCTCCATTTCTGCAAACTGTTGTCTATTGGATAACTTCGATGCTGGAGATAAGTTCTCCACCTATTCCGTGTGTTGCTATTTTCTTCATCACTCTTTTGTACTGGAGACAATTGGTATAAAATATCGTCATGATTTCAAAGAGACAGATACAGTATAATGCGATGCTTTATTGACAACGTTTCACCCACAGCGGGTTTCATCAGGCTATAAACAGATCTGTTTTTCTGGGCTTTATCAAGTCACGAATAGATCTGTTTGTGTTTCTCTGGGGTAGGGGTAGTAGCACTTGCGTGCTCGATCGAAAGGGCCATTGCTGACATGCCTAAGATTTTAAACTGATAGAAGATAGAGGTATGGGTGTGTGTGGGAGACAGGCAGGTTGCAACACTAGGGTTGAAGACAGTAAATGTATAAAAGGCATTCATCATGAAGTTATAAATAAAGACAATGGATCAGGTCAGCAAAGGGAGACAGCAGAGGACAGCAAGGGACTAGCTCCCTTAAGGTCTACTATACTAATAGCAGGAGTGTAAGAAATGAGATAGATGAGCTAAGATTAATTACAAGCGCAAGAAACAGATATTATTGCTATAACAGAGACCTGGCTCAATCTGAAAGATAGTAAGATGCCTTCTGAATGTCACATACAAGGCTAAAAATTATTCCACACTGATAGGGTCAACAGAAAGGGTAGAGGAGTAGCGATGTATTCAAATTCAAATTTAAAGTTTATTCTCTATAAAGATTACAATGTTGAATTTACAGAATTTGGTTGTTGTGTGGTTTACATGTAGTTAAATAATGATTACAGAGTGTACCACTAGAACGCCTAGCATGGCTAGGCATTTCGGGCAGACTTAGTTTAATTCTTTATTTTAAAATATTACAAATTATGAGGTAAGTTGGTATTATGGCTAAGTGACTAAATACTAGTTTGTGAGTTTAGCAATGTGAATGCTTTTGTTTTGGCACAGTACATAGTTTCAGTATTGGAGTATCATAGGATTCATTATTTTAAGATTGAGATTAATATTTCTGTTTATGGTCAAATGGGTGAGTGAAAGTGTGAACCACCAGGTGGTATTCGTGTAGTTAGTTGATGGGGTGTATCAGGGAGATAAGATGTTTTCTAATGGTGCAGTTCTAGAGTTCTCAGGTGGGGTGTTCCAGATTTTAGGGCCTTTGACAAACATTGAATTTTTGTAAAGGTTTAGTCGGACACAGGGAATGTCGTAGAGATGTTTGTGTCTGGTGTTATGCCTGTGGGTTCTGTCACAACTATCAAGAAAGCGTTTTAGGTCAAGGTTGATATTGGAGTTTAAGGTCCTGTAGATGTAGATTGCACAGTAGTAAGTGTGGATGTACTGAACAGGGAGTAAATTTAGATCTATGAAGAGTGGGGGGTGTGTTGCCAGGGATGGGATTTAGTGATTATTCTTACTGCAGCGACAATTTAAAATGTTGTGTTAGACAGGATATAAAATTACAAGTGTCAGCCACTGAATCTGTTTGGGTACAGCTTCTCGAAGGCCGTGACAAACTAAGCTTGGGGTATGATTTACTGGCCCCCAAATCTTGATAGGGAGTGCAGTAAACTTCTATGGGACGAAATTCGTTTTAAGGCATCTACATACGAAAAGTTGTGCTAATTGGGAGATTTCAGCTTTAGACAAATCGACTGGAGCAATTTTAACAGGAAATTTAAAACTTTCTTGATTCGAATTCAGGATTGTTTTTTAAAAAAAGTTTCTTTGAGAGAACCAACTAGAGGAAATAACCTGCTTGACTTGGTTCTTGCCAGCAGGGAAAACACTAATTAATAAATAATCTTGAGATTAATGTATGAACTTGGGGAAAGTTGAAGACAAATCACTCAGTTTTAATATTATCTTGGAAATACCCTAATAATGGCAATAAGTCTCTGTCCCTGACTATACGCTTGACTGATTTATAGAACTGAAAATTGCCTTGGGTGGGCTGAACTGTAATGCCTGACTATGGGTTTCGGGAAAGGTGGTGATGATTGCCGATATGACTTTTCCGAGGGCTAGTTCTAGCTGCTCGAAAACTTATGTCAAAGGGGAAATCAGATGAAACAAAAATGATCCTAAATAGAAGAACAATAGATTAAAAACATTCATTGGTCATTAGGAGAGGCTATATAGCGATTAAAAAGGAGACAAAGGGATTTTAAGAAATCAATATATTAGTTAAGGGAGAGAAATAAAAAGAGTAATAAAGAAAAGCGAAAGGATCATGAGATTAAAGTTGCAAGAGAATGGGAAGACAACCCAAAAGGATTCTTTCAAGTATACAGAAGTAAGATTAGAGAACAAGATAGGCCCACTCAAAAGTTACTCGGGTGAGTCACGGACAGGGGATAAGGAAATGTTAGACTTTTAAAACATAACTTCCTCTCAGTTTTTACACAGGAAGATACTAGCGATATTCCAGAAATAGTAAATTGTGTAGAACAGGACGATAGTAAACTATGCACGATTAGGGTCACAAGTGACATGGTCCTTAGATAAATAGATAAATTAAATGATGAAATTAAGACACATGTGCAACATCTGGGTATCATTATTGTAGACGTTTCGCCATCCAGTGGCTTTATCAACACAAATTCCAGGACATAATTTGAAGGCAGTAGAACTATATACAGAAGATGAGGTCTCTCAGCTTTGGAGTTAGTGCAAAGAGCACTGTAGTCGTGGACATTCTGGAGCAGAGGCAAGGAGCCTGGCGCTTATATACTAACGTCAGGTGGAAAGGGACTACAGATAAATTAAAACCTAACAAATCCCCAGGCCCTGATGAACTGTATGCAAGGGTTCTAAAGGAATGTAAAGATGCTGCAGTGTGATGAATGGTTTGGAAAACCATTCATCACACACTCGTTAATGGCTGACTAAGCTCCATCTTGCATTCCTTAAATACCCTGGAAAACAGCTCATCGGGTCCCGGGGACTTATTTTGCTTCAGTTTGTCTCTCTGTTTAATAACCATGTCCCTCGTGACAGCAATATTAGTTAATTTAAATTCATCATGAACTAAATAATTGTTAATTACTGGAATCTCATTTACATCTTCTTGTGTAAAAACTGACAAAAAATAGTCATTAAATAAGGAACACATTTCCAGTTCATTATCCGTCAGCTGTCCATTCCCAATTTTCAGAGGTCCTACTTTTTCTTTCAGCTTCGTCCTATACACTTTGGATTAGTCTTTGATTCATTAGCAACTCTAATTTCATAGTCACGTTTAGCCTTTCTAATCCCCTTTTTTACTTCTCTTTTAAGCTGGACATATTGGTCAGTAAGGCTAACCTCTCCTCTTCTGATGCGCCAATTAATTCCCCTTTTCTCCCCTAATAAATGCTTTACCCTCCTGTTAATACATTTGGGATCGTTATTATTAGACCTAATTTCTCTCTGGGGAATGTATATACTCTGAGCACGTTGCACATTATTAAGGAAAAAATCATAAATGCAGATCCCTTCATAATCATGAGTATGATCATCGTCAATAAAATCATTAGCTAGATAACCCCAATCGAGATTTGACAGGTGTTCCCTAAGTCCATTGTAATCAGCAGAACGAAAATCTGGGATTTTTACCATATTATCATTATTCTTGTATTCCCAGTTAATGCTAAAAGTGATGGATTTGTGATTACTTGCGCCAAGCTCTTCAGTGATCTCCAGATTATTTACGAGTGTTTCCTTATTTGACAAGACTAGGTCTAGCAAATTATTACCCCTGGTAGGCTCTGTTATGCACTGCTTCAGAAAACAGTCCTGAACTGTTTCCATAAAGTCACTGGATTCTACATTACCTGTCAAAGAATTCCAGTCAATTTGACTAAAGTTAAAATATCCTACTATCACTATGTTATTGTGTCTAGAAGCCCTAACAATTTCGTCCCAAAGAAGTCTCCCTCTATCGTGATCCAAGCCTGGAGGTCGGTAGATTACACCTAGAATTAGTTTTTCTTGACCCTCTACAAACTCTACCCAAAGAGATTCTATTACTGTTCCATCTATTTTTATACCTGTTTTTATGCAACAGTTAATATTTTCTCGAACATATATTGCAACTCCTCCCCCCTTCCCATCACATCTGTCCACATGGAAGAGCTTAAACCCTTGAATATTTACACTCAGCAATCATATCCCGACTCTTTAAATCATACCAGGTTTCAGTTAATGCAATGATATCAAAGTTCCCAGCACATGCTACCAAACGTAGTTCATTAATCTTATTTCTTGCACTTCGACTGTTAGCATAAAATACCATCATATGTTTTTTCTTCTGCACATTTTTCTTATTCATCTTTGTTTTTACACAATTTCTGAAATTATCATTACTCAGAGTTACTCCATGACAGTTACTATTAAGATTCTTAATATCAGAGCATAAGTTAATATATCCATACTCATTATTTATCATTTCTAAACCCATACCTCTAACTAATCCTAGTTTAAAGTCCTAACAACCCCCTCAACTGAGCTAGCAAGAAAACCCACACTTGCCCTGGATAAGTGAACCCCATCCCTGGCATACATGTCATTTCGGCCATAGAAGTTGTTTCAGTTGTCAATGAATGGTACTGCATTATCCTTACAGTGTTTATCCAGCCAACAATTAACACCAATTGCTCTGGACAACCATTCATTTCCAACACCCCTTCTTGGCAAAATGCCACATGTAACAGGGCGCCCCCCTTCTTCCTAATTATGTCTATTGCTGTCCTGAACCTTTTAACTAAATCCTCACTTCTATGCTTGCCTACATCATTGCCTCCAGCGCTGAGGCAGATAATAGGATTGATCCCATTACCGTTCATGAGTTGTCAAGCCAGCTAACAATATCCTCCATCCCAGCCCCAGGAAAGCAAACTCTCTGCCTCCTACTCCTGTCCTTCAAGCAGAACACCCTATCCATGTACCTAACCTGGCTATCCCCATCAACAACAATATTCTTACCTTCCTCGGTGTCATTCGTCGTGACGTTTCCAGTAGTCGACTCACATTCGTCGGGTAGCACAGAGAATGCATTAGATGTTTCCACAGCAGTCTCTTTCTTCTTCATTGTTTCTACCTTTCCATTCGTCTTCTTGATCGTCAGCTTCGTCCCATGCTGTCCAGCCACTGACCACGTTCCCTTCTTGGCCTGAGGACTCAAAACAGGAGGACTACTACGAATCCTCTTGTTTTCCTCGGTCAATTGCCGTATCTCCATCTTCGCTACCCTCAATTCTTCCTTAAGCTGCTGGTAAAGTTGCTCGATGGAGGGCATCTTGGTTCAGTCCACGGAGAGTACACAAGACACTTCTTCACAGAGTTAAGAACAGGTCACCACTCGAGTTAAGTACAGGTCACCACTCAGTTAAGTACAGGTCACCACTCGAGTTAAGTACAGGTCACCACTCGCTGCATTATGCTGCATTTCTTTCTCTTGTTCCATCCCCTGTACGGCACTCTGTCAAAGACCTTACTGAAATTCGATATACCACATCGTACTCTTTATGTATTAATGTTGGTAAAATTACCGACAATATGTTGGATAAAAGGACACAAGTGCAGCTAATGTGACATTTTATTGTGGCAACGTTTCGCTCTCCAGGAGCTTTATCAAGCGATACTTACCGTTGGTAGATAAGACACATAGGCAACATTTAGGCAACTTTATTCCGAAACGTTTCGCCAACACAGTAGGCTTCTTCAGTCGAGTACAGAAAGTAGCCAGGAGCAGTAGAGATATGAAGACGATGTAATCAGTCCATCACCCTTGAAGTCATAGATTTGAGGTTGTCAGTCCCTCGGCCTGGAGAAGTTCTGTTCCAGACTTTGGAAGTTG
The DNA here is from genome assembly GCF_026875155.1 of Cherax quadricarinatus. NCBI lineage: Eukaryota > Metazoa > Arthropoda > Malacostraca > Decapoda > Parastacidae > Cherax > Cherax quadricarinatus. The sequence goes on along the minus strand of NW_026470057.1, from coordinate 8,399 downwards.
GAAGTTAGAAGTTTGGAAGTTGCCTAAATGTTGCCTATGTGTCTTATCTACCAACCTGTCGGTATTGTATACCATTTGATAGACACTTACGTATGTATATAGGGAGACACGTCGTTGCCTTCACGCTATAGGTTGATTAGTCTATAGTTTGAAGCTAACAACGTGTCTCCCTATACACATACGGTAAGTATCGCAATTGCCATTTTTCAAGCATTTCTGTCTGTGCAGGTTGTTTTCGTGGATGAGCGGCTGAGCATCATTAAATCACGTAAGGTTTTCCCTCGTGTTGTACGCAAGCGCGGCTTTTTGTCACGGCTGCAAGCCTATTTGTTTTCTCGATTCCGTAATTAGAGGAACTTCGCCATTTCACTTACATAAATAACAAAAAAAGGCACAATACCATGACTGGAACAATACACAAATAACCTGCACGTAGTTGTTAGGTAAGACACATATGCAACAGTTAGGTATCTTTATTTCGAAACGTTTCGCCTACACAGTAGGCTTCTTCAGTCGAGCAAGACTGGTAATACCGACAAGATGAAAGTTAAGACACTTGTGCAACATCTGGTTATCTTTATTGTAGACGTTTCGCCATCCAGTGGCTTTATCAATACAAATTCTTGGACATAATAAGAAAAACGAAGAACTATATACAAAACATGAGGTAATCAGTCCCTCGGCCTTGGAGGTGGTGTTTAGAGCACCGTGGTTGTAGAGATCTCTACAACCACGGTGCTCTAAACACCACCTCCAAGGCCGAGGGACTGATTACCTCATCTTTTGTATATAGTTCTTCGTTTTTCTTATTATGTCCAAGAATTTGTATTGATAAAGCCACTGGATGGCGAAACGTCTACAATAAAGATAACCAGATGTTGCACAAGTGTCTTAACTTTCTTCTTCAGTCGAGTACAGAAAAGTTGATAGAAGCAGAAGAGACTTGAAGACGATGTAATCAGTCCATCAGCCTTAAAGTTTTGAGGTGGTCAGTCCCTCAGTCTGGAAAAGAGCATTGTTCCATAGTCTGAAACAATGGAAATATAAACACATATGCAGTATAATGTGATCCTTTATTGACTACGTTTCACCCACACAGTGGGCTTTTTCAAGTCACAAACAGAACTACTTGGGGTGGAAGGAACGCGAGTATTTATAGTCAGGTTCAGAATGCTGAGGTCAGGTGAAGAATGCTGCATCTGATGATGTACCGAGTGGGGTTATAGAGTCTAAGATCTTGGGTAGCTTGGAAAGGAGATTGGATAAGTTTGCGAGCAGACCTTCTACAGTGTTCTTATGTGGGATAGCGATGAAGAAGTTTCTTGGCAAGTGGTTCAGCTATGTTATAGAAGCCACTATTCTGGTTGAAGTTGTCGGATATAGAAATAAGTGATGATTCCAGGATTCTTCGGTATTGAGTGTTGTCTTCTGTGGCGATAAGTCTTGAGTTTCTGTAGTTTATCAAGTGGTTGTGTGAATTACGGTGTTGTACGCAGGCATTCCTTGTGTCGTCAGACCTGCTTGCGTATTGGTGTTCTGAAATACGTGTTTGGAGGTCCCTTGATGTTTCGCCCACGTATAACTTGTTGCAGTCATTACAAGGGATTATGTATACCCCTGCAGAGGGTGGAAGCTTGACCTGTCTATCACTGGTAATGTCCTTGATGGTCGTGGTTGTGGAGGTAGATACTTGGAATGAGGTATTGGAAAAGATGTTGGAAACATTTTAATGTTCAATCTGTCAGACATGCAACACAAGGGTATCTTGGTACAGACCTGCAATCAACTTCGACAACCTCCACTAGTGAGAACGGCTGGATTTGAGAGGGACCTGACCTCACAACATCTGAGTTCTTACCTCTTCTAGTGACCTACGTCTCACCTCTTGGCGCTATATAAGGCTCCATCCTGTCACTTCATCTCCATATTGTTTCCTACTATGGAACAATGCTCTTCTCCAGACTGAGGGACTGACCACCTCAAAACTTTAAGGGTGATGGACTGATTACATCGTCTTCAAGTATCTTCAGCTTCTATCAACTTTTCTGTACTCGACTGAAGAAGCCTACTGTGTAGGCGAAACGTTTCGAAATAAAGATACCTAACTGTTGCATATGTGTCTTACCTAACAACATGTTGGAAATGTGTTTGGCAATGGAGTTGGTGGGGAGGAATATGTATCTCTTCTCGTAATTCACACAACCACTTGATAAACTACAGAAACTCAATACTTATCGCCACAGAAGACAACACTCAATACCGAAGAATCCTGGAATCATCACTTATTTCTATATCCGACAACTTCAACCAGAATAGTGGCTTCTATAACATAGCTGAACCACTTGCCAAGAAACTTCTTCATCGCTATCCCACATAAGAACACTGTAGAAGGTCTGCTCGCAAACTTATCCAATCTCCTTTCCAAGCTACCCAAGATCTTAGACTCTATAACCCCACTCGGTACATCATTAGATGCAGCATTCTTCACCTGACCTCAGCATTCTGAACCTGACTATAAATACTCGCGTTCCTTCAACCCCAGGTAGTTCTGTTTGTGACTTGAAAAAGCCCACTGTGTGGGCAAAACGTAGTCAATAAATGATCACATTATACTGCATGTGTTTATATTTCCATTGTGTCGGTATTTTATACCATTTATTTCCATCCAGTCTGAAACAATATGTTTAATATTGTTTCAGACTATGGAACAATGCTCTTCTCCAGACTGAGGGACTGACCACCTCAAAACTTTAAGGGTGATGGACTGATTACATCGTCTTCAAGTCTCTTCTGCTTCTATCAACTTTTCTGTACTCGACTGAAGAAGCCTACTGTGTAGGCGAAACGTTTCGAAATAAAGATACCTAACTGTTGCATATGTGTCTTACCTAACAACCTGTCGGTATTTTATACCATTTTAATGTTCAACCTGCACGTAGAAGAGAGGAGCTTACGACGACGTTTCGCACCGACTTGGACCATTTGTAAATGGTCCAAGTCGGACCGAAACGTCGTCGTAAGCTCCTCTCTTCTACGTGCGGGTTATTTGTGTGTTTCACTTACATACTTCCTGTCATACCTTGGTTAGATATTGTTACCCTCTGTTAACCTACCCACCTTTACTCTTGTAATAATGTTGGTAGAATTACCGACAATATGTAAAGTAAAAGGACACCAGTGCAACTAATGTGACATTTTATTGTGGCAACGTTTCGCTCTGTGGCAATTTCCGCAAACGCAAGTGCCTTGAAACAGCACTAATAGCTGTTTCTAATACAATTAAACAAAACAAAGGCAGCTTCACCATCTCTGAAGTCTTAGCAAGAATCCTCCTGAAAACAGTAAACCCTGCCATCACATAGTCTCTCCTGTTAATATTACACAAGCACATTACAGAGAATGAACAGTGAAACAGACCTCCTTTATCCAGTCTCTAATAGAAATATTTGTTTAACCTATTTTTATGTTACCCAAGTAATAGCTTTTATATCCTTTTACTCATGTGCAAGTTAATTGTTCTACCATATTGTATTACTATTATTACTTATGTCACTACTACTACTACTACCACTAGTATTGCACCTCACTCTGAGCCTATATATACCCTCTGTGTCCATGTACTGCCTCGTATGGGCCAGTAGGCCTTCTGCAGTGTTCCTACATTCTTATGTTCTTATGTAACGGCTTGACAAAGCTCCTGGAGAGCGAAACGTTGCCACAATAAAATGTCACATTAGTTGCACTTGTGTCCTTTTACTTTACACCTTTACTCTTCTTACTCTCTACACTCCTACTATCCTGCCCTCCTCTACTCTCCTGCCATCCTCTACTCTCATATCCTCTCTTCCAAACCACTACTTAATCCCATGGTTGCCAACATTCTTGGTGCTCATTTAGAGGAGACCTCGCGGAAACCTACCCGACCTAAGGTCAATGGGTCTCCATCTGTTTCTGTTTTACGGAGAATGACCTCACCTAATACGACAAGGCAACCAGGTGTGGCTTGACCTTGTTTAAGAGCCTCTGTGACCCAGGTCTGATGTTTTGACCTGTTCATTATGTTTGGGTTAGAGTGGATAATTGACCACCCTCTTCACGATATAGATCAGTTATTATCTGAATCCCTCCAAGCTTAGATCAAAGGGAAGTGTTGCCTCTTCATAAGAATACACATGAAGGTAGAAGCTATACTGACACCGACTATATGAATAAAAGAAACATAGATGTATACACAAAGAACATCTTTAACATGACTCACAAAATCGTAATGACACGATTCGTCTGTAAAAACTTGCATTTGTGGTCACAGTGGTGCCTATGCTAACCTTCCTATGGTGTAGAAATATACCTAGTTGGATGAATCTTATTATGGCTAGCTGGTCCAGTGGCTAGCGCGACGGTCTGGAGTTTTGAGACTCTCTGATCGCGGGTTCTATCCCCGTCCGTGGTATTTTTTTTTTTTTAGAACATTTTTATTTCGGTCCTGTGAGGAATTGTTAAATGTTGATGAAGATAGGGAAGCTGTGATTTCGTGTATAAGGCAAGGAGGAACAACATCTTGTAGGAGTGAGGAAGAGCCAGTTGTGAGTGTGGGGGAAGTTCGTGAGGCAGTAGGTAAAATGAAAGGGGGTAAGGCAGCTGGGATTGATGGGATAAAGATAGAAATGTTAAAAGCAGGTGGGGATATAGTTTTGGAGTGGTTGGTGCAATTATTTAATATATGTATGGATGAGGGTAAGGTACCTAGGAATTGGCAGAGAGCATGCATAGTTCCTTTGTATAAAGGCAAAGGGGACAAAAGAGAGTGCAAAAATTATAGGGAGGTAAGTCTGTTGAGACCTCTTTAGCCTTATCTAAATACTGTTCACTTATATGTTTCACTGTAAACAGTATTTAGATAAGGCTAAAGAGGTCTTTGTGGCATTTATGGATTTGGAAAAGGCGTATGACAGGGTGGATAGGGGGGCAATGTGGCAGATGTTGCAAGTGTATGGTGTAGGAGGTAGGTTACTGAAAGCAGTGAAGAGTTTTTACGAGGATAGTGAGGCTCAAGTTAGAGTATGTAGGAAAGAGGGAAATTTTTTCCCAGTAAAAGTAGGCCTTAGACAAGGATGTGTGATGTCACCGTGGTTGTTTAATATATTTATAGATGGGGTTGTAAGAGAAGTAAATGCGAGGGTCTTGGCAAGAGGCGTGGAGTTAAAAGATAAAGAATCACACACAAAGTGGGAGTTGTCACAGCTGCTCTTTGCTGATGACACTGTGCTCTTGGGAGATTCTGAAGAGAAGTTGCAGAGATTGGTGGATGAATTTGGTAGGGTGTGCAAAAGAAGAAAATTAAAGGTGAATACAGGAAAGAGTAAGGTTATGAGGATAACAAAAAGATTAGGTGATGAAAGATTGAATATCAGATTGGAGGGAGAGAGTATGGAGGAGGTGAACGTATTCAGATATTTGGGAGTGGACGTGTCAGCGGATGGGTCTATGAAAGATGAGGTGAATCATAGAATTGATGAGGGAAAAAGAGTGAGTGGTGCACTTAGGAGTCTGTGGAGACAAAGAACTTTGTCCTTGGAGGCAAAGAGGGGAATGTATGAGAGTATAGTTTTACCAACGCTCTTATATGGGTGTGAAGCGTGGGTGATGACTGTTGCAGCGAGGAGAAGGCTGGAGGCAGTGGAGATGTCATGTCTGAGGGCAATGTGTGGTGTGAAAGTTAAGGCACTTGTGCAACATCTGGTTATCTTTATTGTAAACGTTTCGCCATCCAGTGGCTTTATCAATACAAATTCTTGGACATAATTAGAAAACAGAAGAACTATATACAAAAGATGAGGTAATCAGTCCCTCAGCCTTGGAGGTGGTGTTTACAACACCGTGGTTGTAGAGATTCTGAAGCACAGGTATGGAGACTGGCGCTTATATAGGCATCAGTGAAGAGAGACATGTAGCAGATGAGGGCATAGTCACTCTTCACCGAAGCCTATATAAGCGCCAGTCTCCTTACCTGTGCTTCAGTCTCCCTACGATTCCCGTTGGGGAGGGTAACCTCTACCTGTTCGACAATGTTCGCACATCGTGTTAAAATCAAACCAGCCAGTGGTGTTATAAATGATTCCACTAAACTATTACTTGCTGCCGCTATGAGGACCTGCCTACATCTCAAATTCACAGCGATTCACTCACTCAAGGATTCCTTTATTGTCGTTTGCACCGATGACAATGAAGCAGCTAAACTTATGGACGACACTGCAATGAACACATTACGGGACCGTCAATTCATCATATCACCGTCTCCCTCCTTGCTGGCGAAACGTTCAGTTTTTGTTAAACAATTGGATAAGATAATCACATCTATTCCAACAGATGAACTGAAGACCTCTATCGAAGACCAAAACACCTGGGCCTCTGTAGACACCATCACACGAATTCCCAATGCCTCATCTATGATCAAAATCACCTTTTCAAACATAGATATGGCTACCCAAGCACTCGCTAATGGACTAGCTATCTCATATTACCACATACATCCACGCCACATTGAACCTGAACGTTTTGCCCATGTCTCTCCCTGTTGGAACTGTTACTCTTATCAACATTCAACAAAGGACTGCCCCATTAAAGACAAAAAGTTCTGTTCTACCTGTGGAAAAGGTCATAACTTCAAAGCCTGCACCACCACCAATGCCACTCCAACATGTCTTAACTGCAAGGGTACTCATCATACCCTTGCAGCAAAATGCCCACTACGAAAAGAAGTAATGTCGAAAAAAATTAAAGAAGAAACCAAGAAGAATAGTCCCAAATCGCCGACATACACCGCCATTTCAAAACTCCAGTCGGACACCACCAGAATTCTACAAGCCACACAGCAGTCATCTCTATCCAGCAATTCCCTTTCTGCACTCCCTGACGCTGCTCCCTCTAAGGTGTTGTACTGCATGATGTATGCACACCTTGCAAATGCAGCAAACCCAGGCACATTCAACACTACAATTAACGAACTATTCCGTCTTAACAACATGCCGTCATTCAACTTTCCTGACTCGCCAACATCACAGGACTTCCTCAAGATTACCCCAAACATCGCTAACTTCACATCAACTTCAGGCCCAAATCCTAACTCTGCCCCAAAAAACACTCCTGAACCACACCCAGTGACCACTGCCACCTCTCAACAACCACCAACAACCAGCCAGACCGCAAATACTCTAGACTCCCAGCCTCCTCTTGACACAATCACTGTAGAAACAATTGAACAAGAATTTCCTGACGAATCCCCCGACGAAGCAGATAGCGACGACTCCAGCACACCCTCTTGGGAAAACCTTACTTTCTACACCTCTCCCTCGAACGCTGACACCATGACCTGCTCTGAACTATACAAAGGCCTCGGTGATGGAACAGTCAAGTATGCCTGCAAATCACCTCTTCACTTCACACTCACGCAAGTTCTTAAGTTCATCAAGCCTCTTCGTTTCACTTTTTCCAACAAGACAACGCTATACCACCTCTCCAAGAGCAGCTTCAAGAAGTTTGCAAATGGCTCCATTGCAAACCTGCCTCCTCAACTACTAAAATAACCTCCCACATGTCTGATGCCCTCTCCTGCGACCTGGAAACTTCCAGCTCTCGAGACTCAAAGACCTCACCTACCACGAGACTGGTGGGTGAGACATATAGGCAACAGATGGGCGACTTTGTTCCGGGGAGTTTCGCCTACACAGTAGGCTTCTTCAGTACAGAAGGTGGGCGGGAGCAGTGGAGGTGTGGGGGCGGTGTGGTCGGTCCATCGCCCTTGAGGTCGTGGAATTTGGGGTTGTCGGTCCCTCAGCCTGGAGAAGTTCAGTTCCATACACAGCTTGCTCTCTTCCCGTTTTTTCTCCAAGTCTGTCCCACGATCGCCTTAGCTGCTGGGTCAAGCCCTGGCTCTATTTCTACGACTAAGAACACTCCTCTCCAGCGCTATTCTTCGTCTGTCCCGTCTTCCCCGCTCATCCCATTGGGATCTTACCTGCACTTGCTTGCTTGCTTACCTGTGCTTCAGAATCTCTACAACCACGGTGTTGTAAACACCACCTCCAAGGCTGAGGCACTGATTACCTCATCTTTTGTATATAGTTCTTCTGTTTTCTAATTATGTCCAAGAATTTGTATTGATAAAGCCACTGGATGGCGAAACATTTACAATAAAGATAACCAGATGTTGCACAAGTGCCTTAACTTTCATCTTGTCGGTATTGTATACCTGTCTCGCACAATGTGTGGTGTGAATATAATGCAGAGAATTCGTAGTTTGGAAGTTAGGAGGTGCGAGATTACCAAAACTGTTGTCCAGAGGGCTGAGGAAGGGTTGTTGAGGTGGTTCGGACATGTAGAGAGAATGGAGTGAAACAGAA